>JAIPMN010026647.1:0-19477 GCA_020650975.1 Apostichopus californicus
TACAGGGACGTCCCATGTACACGATTGAACACATTGTTTGCACCAGAGGTCATCATATTGCACCAAAGATATATCTCACGTACACGAGAGTAGGCCTATGTATGTGTTATTAGCACCAGAGAACATTTTAATGACACCAAATTTCATCTTGACGGTTAATTACACCAAAAGGACTTCACAACCTGCTTCAAAGTAAGTCAATTATTTGCCTCACTTTTTGTCATAGTCGGTTCGAAAGTGAAAGTTGGTAAATGAACAATACACAGGATATGATTAAGACAATAAAAGGATAGGTGGAAGAATGCAGGCATGAAAAGAAAACAATGAATTTTATGAACGTATATTTTGCATAGCATAAATGGTATGCGTGTTACTTAATTTGCCAACTCAAAAAAAAAAAAGCAAAAAAAACCCAGTTTTAATGGTCGACCGTATGGTCAGGGACGTCGTCACAGATGCAGGATAGTGTATAGCCAGAGTTCAACTTTTTCGGGGCGGGGGAGGGTGGGGGCACAAATGTTGGCTGATGTCTGTTCTGGGGAGAGGTCAAAGAGGAGGGGTGTAAAAAATGTTTGTTAGGGTAAGCTTTAACAGGATGCTTTGGTCATATCAACTTAACCTACATTTTTCAGTGTATACGACTTTGCGTGCATGTTTTATCAAATGTAAGTTATTTCGTAAAGAGTCTGATATTTTAAGGGAGTTTGGGGGCCGGGGGGGGGGGCTCTCCGAACCGTTCTCCTCCCGTGGTTACGGCCCTACGCCAGAGCCAGTTCGGGCAAGGGGATGGTTAAATCACCAAGCCTACTTTCTGAAAAAATGAGAACTCATAAATATGATTAATTCTATATTTCCTCTGGCCCCCTATTCGACCCGGACCCCGGGACTCTAGCCCCTGATCTTCCCCTCTCGTCAGACCAAGCTACGGTATACCATCGTACTGTTCAAACACGTCCCTCTAAAGCAGCTTAATATATATGGATTGTTGGGAGATGAAGTTCTTATCATTTCGACATTATGAAATACAATACTGCATGGTGTATCTGCGTACATGCGTACGGAATGCAATACTGTTATTGCTGTATAGGCCTATCGCTGAATGAGTCATACCAGGACAAAAGTTTAATTGGCTTTCAAAGAAAACTAAACAATTGGACTAATACACGACATGGGGCAAAGACAACAGAGAACACAGAAAATGGCCTGAATATGTGAAAGAAACAAAAAACACGAAACAATAAACAATAAATTAGAAATAATAAGAAATAAAAGTTAAAGTTACAATTTACCCGACGTTACTCTTGAAATGATAGCCTAACCAGTTAAAAGTTGATGTTAGGTACAAAAAAAAGTAAAAAAAAATAAAGTCAGATATGTAACAATTGAAGCAATATTCACCAGTGAATGAGTTAACCCCCCCCCCCTCCCCACAAAATGATTTTATCCACCTAGTATAAGCCCACAAATTGTCAGGTTTACAGATATACATACATATACTTACATATACATACATGTTTACAGAAAATAGTATACGTGTGCGCTGCTTGGATGATGTATAACGTGTCGAAAACACTCACTGCCTAGCTGTCGATCGCTGAACATTTTCGCCGAACACGTAGTCATACAAATACAGTAAATGCCTAATCCTTTGCCCACACTTGCAATTATTAAACTGGTATTTAAAATAATTTTTTTTTCGACAGTTAAGTTTTAATTACAGTCATGGACAGAAATCGGATGTTATGCTGATCACATTGAATACGCCCTTAAAACTATGTCGCTATAAGGAACAGAAGAACATCAGTGTCTATAAAGTGGTACTAAGAATATGTTTAGTAAAAAATAGCGGTATTTTCCCCGCGATCCCGGTTTAGACGTGTCCCAAGGTTTTCCAATCATGCCGCTATGCCTGGAGATAAAATAATTGTCTGGTGGAAGATTTTGATACAGTGTCCTTGTAGTTCTTATTTTTCTCTTTCTAACCATGTGAAAATTGTCTCCATTCTTGTAGAAATCTGGTTTTCAAATTCACCAGTTTCTCACGAAAAGCACCGTTTGTTCGAACGCATCGATTTGGTGATTGACGTAACGCAGGCAAATAGGCAAAACGAGCGACTTGAAGTTAGCACTCCTATTTCCGCAGCAAATGCACTCTCGTGTGTACACGCACATGTGATTGCCTATTATATATTACGTACATATCGCGAACGTATACAACCTAGTATATACCATGCCCAGTTGGTGTACGTAAATAGCGTTTCAAATAGTACACTCTCACACTAAAACTACACTTCATAAACTGTTCTTCGAAATCGCTGAAATAAAAAAAGTCACGGATCAACTTTACAGTGAAAGAAACTTGAAAAGTATTCAGAACACCGAAAGATGAAACTTTGCGGAATCGATGTCAGAGCAGAATGTAGTACCGAGAAGCTTATAGGCTTCGCAGAACTGTCCGATTGTAAACGTTAGAGTAGCCTATAATTGCGGACATTCTTCGCATTGGAGCTGAACATCGCAATATAAACAACGAAGAGTCTGCTGTTCAAACTTATCTTGTGTTCGACAAAGACCACGAAACCACCGATCTACTACATATATGGCGGCTTAATGAGTTTTTGAAAGCATATCTAATTTATAAGAAATTTCACCAAAAATTAAGGAAGAAATTAATCTGTATCCAAATGCGGTTTTTGTTTTGATTACTGTAGGTATACTGTATGGAGCGTGGGTTATGTCGCAATCTGCATTTGCGAAAATGACGTCACGTTCGTAACTGTTCAAATCATATTTGAAATGTCCATCCTTAATGATTAAAAAAAATTCCTGTTAAACGCAACATGAACGTTCTCATACTTCGAAAGCATGTGTGGTAAATTATTTATCGTTTTTTTAAGGTAAATTCTTAGGGCTATACCAGACAATCCTTTTAACTCGTTGAAACGCGGGTTCAAATTGCAGGGCTTATCTGCGGTTTAATTATAGCTCTATACCTATACATGATTGAAGCAAGCTCGCGTTCGTGGGAACGGTTTTTAACATGTTGTTACGATACAGTTTCTGGATTAAATTACAAATAAATGAGTTTAAATATACCCCCTCCATCAAAAAGAGCATAAGCCAGGGTTGATGTTGAAACCAATTTCCTTATGATTATACTGGAAAATCAGAAAATTCAAAGTTGTCGGCCACCCAGTTTAATTAGGTAATAAACACTGGGTGGGCAAATATATTCGTAAAAGTGCACACTCCCGCAGTAAATTATTCTGATTTACTTAACTGAGCAAGCCTCTTCATTATTTTCACATTAACACACTTAGTTTTACCATAATTTACGCTCAGCCAAAGGATAATGAAGTCCGCAGGGAACTCTTAGCTAGAATGACGTATGAATATACACCCCTCCCCCCCCATGCAGGGGCGTAGCGAGGAATTTGCCAAGGGAGGGGCGAAGTCTGTAGGCAAACTATCTAAGCGTAGCGCCACCATGTGTTGGCCAAAAAGGCCCCCCAGATCACTCGAACTGGCACTTCCCAGGCCTTGTAAGTTGCATCTAAGCATTTTTTATTTTGAAATTACTAGCGATATCATACTTACAAAAATACAAAAAAAATAAGCCCAAGGGGGAAGGGCGGTTGCCCCCCAGTCTCCCCCCCCCTTGGCCACGCGCCTGCCCCCCCCCAAAAAAAAAGCACAACCCAAAACATATTGCTTTAACATTCTTTCAACCTACTTGCAAGAAAAGGAGCTTGAACTCAAGAACATGAATATGACAGGCCGGCGAAAGCTTATCTTTAAATCATGCATGCTTGTTTAACCAAAAACAATTCTTAATCTTCACTATAAAAGCAACAAAAAAAATCACGACGTTTCAGCTAAGACGTCTAATTTTACGCATGGTTTAGCATCATTATGTATGTTCTCATATATTTATTGCAGGGCTTGATGGGTATTATCTTTTTGTTTCAACTCTTAATCTTGTCATATGTTTATGAGGGTGTTATTAAATCAACCGATCAGATTTAAACTAACTTCAACCTGATCTAGAAATGTTTCCACTTATGTGAATTTGAGGGTGGAATTAATACGAACGACAAGTGAAACTAGTACTCTACAAGATATGCACTTAAAATTTAACTTGTAAACTAGGGCAGTACAAACATGCAATAACCAGCGTTGGCAAAATGAAAAGAAAAAAAATTAGAAACGAAATTTTCAAAAAAGAAATTCGCGAAACCGAAACAAAATGTCTTTTTCACCTTCAAAGCAGTTTATCGTTGATGCTGTTTCATTTGAGGACGATTTGGTACAATACTAAAAAAAGAAATAGCCTGACTTTATAGGAAAGATTTTTCTATAAATATTAAAGACAAGTACAGGATATTTCGAAGTGAAATTTGCTTTTTACATATACGATTAATAGGAAAGAGTCCGGTCGATGAATATGCAGCATCTAAAGGGACAATACCAGCCAGTTGGGACAATTTCCTAATGCTAATACCTCTCAACACTGTACTCCGATATCATACTCTCAAAGCACTGGTATTGTCAGTACAAACAGTTCCTAACCTTTATCTGATAGAAACATGATATTCGTACTGCTCGTAATGACATTACGAGTGCTCTGGAAGCGGGACATGACACTACAGTTTAGAACAAAAACTGTCCCAACTGGGTGGACAATACATTACAGCACAACGCAGTACGAAAAAAAGGGGGGGGGGGGGAAGGGTGGAAATGTTCTGATATAAGTTGATCAATTATACACATTTTCAAATGTTGAGATCTCATTCTTTAAGAGTGTCCAGGTTCAATAACGTATGGAGTGAATTTCACTCTTATCAAAGAATGTCTTCACACCAATGGAGCTCAAATTATATTTATGTAGAATGTGTAGAATTTCAATCTTCGAAAGCAGTTACATTAAAAAAGCATGGCATCGCTTTAAATGAGAAAACACTAAAGATTGAATTAGAGCCGCTTAAACGTATACAAAGATGTACCTGACATGATGCAGCAATGCATGATGATGGTATATGTATAATTATTGATATATGACAAACACTGTATTATTTCGTTATTAGTAATAACACTACGAAATATACGGTGTTTTCGTATTGACGTGTTTGTTGTTGTATAACGATGACAATGCCTGACCACAAATCCTGCCTATAGGATACCGGTATGTGGGAAATGCATTGTTTTTTTTTACTTGAAATGCATATCCTTTCGGTTAAACCCTTCAAATTATACCTAACCAAGGACGCCAACGGACGGTTTGTGTCTGAATTAGCTGCTTGGCGCTAATAAATCATCTTTGTCATTAATATAGGATACGGTAATCAAGGTAATCAAGCATTTAATTCATTGTTTTTAGTGTTTTTCGCATAATAAGCGTGCAAGATAATTAAAATTTGCTAACTAAAATGAACACTACGATATGTGCCGTTTAGAACGCATAAACCATTATTATGTTTAGTCACAGAGTGAGCACCGGATTGTCAGTCATATTTCGCATTACACACCAAAAGCACGAAAGTTCAAGTTTTTCTTGTTGTTATATAGTCGAGAAAAACACAAATGTACAGTAAACGTATTGTTGAGTTTTATTAAAAGGATGTTTGAAATTTGCTGCGGGGTTATGAATGATAATTAGTACAAAAGGGGACAAATAAAACTGAGAACATAACACTTATATTGGTCTCTTAGGTGAAATTCGTATCAAATGCCGTGAGCGCGGTTTTACAGATGAGAACGTAGTTAATATAACCATGGAGCTATCTGTTTATAGCTCCATGATATAACCATAAAACATAACAATAAACAATTGCAACTTTGGGCGAAGTCACTTTTTGTTTTACTTTTCTAGTCAATCTTTGGTAAATGTTCAATAAACCTGGCGAGGTGATGATCTCTTGGGAAATACTGTAGATTTTTCCAAATGTCGTATGGGGAGGAAACGATCATTAAGGTAGAGAGGGAGGGAGAAACAATGTAACTTGATCAGCATGTTTTACCATCCCATCAATATGAAGCTTTTGATCATTAAAAAACACAAAAATGAGCTGGTTCAGCACCTACCAGCGTATAGTATTTGTTTCCGGATGAAAGACGAGTCCTTGTAAATACAGAGCCTTTATTCAACTTATGATATACTCATATCAATTTGAACATGTTTATCTCACGTTGGGGTATGATTAAACGTACGGCGTTCCATAGAGTTACTATACTCCCCTGTACATTGTAAACCCGTACTGAAGCGAAGTTACGTGAACATATAGGCCTAATATGCAATACAAACTTCTATTTTACCACTTTTGACATATAAAAAACAAAAGCAAATCACCTTCTTCCAAGGATCAATCGACGGGGTGAGCCATCTGAACCACAAAAAGGGGGACAATTTTGACAAATGTCAAAAGTTGTTCTCGTGTTTATACGATTGGCTTGTATAGAGAAATCAATAAACAGATTTGTTAGCTATTGACTGAGAACTTGTATGCACGCTGTGTACCGTGTACTTACCAAGGTCATTGCGATTGTATTTCGTGTCGGGTTTTTTTTTTGTAAATATCTTTTATTTAACGTTTTACAGTGTTCATAAGCTTGAAATGAATTGAGTTGCTCCGGTTTGGCAAAATAAATTAACATCGATCAAGTAAGAGGGCCATGATACTAGATTAATAACAGGATGATTTACAAAAGGCATTTTGTTAAAACGGTTCTCTCTTTGCTCACTAATATCGGTGATCAATACTGTTTTGCGACCTCCGGATTAAAGTTACACACAATCGCGTGAACGCTACCGGCAAGCATGTGGACACAGTTTAGATGCAAGTTGGGGGGGGGGGGGTGGGTGGGGTTTGAGAGTGGATCATGTTAAAGGTAGTCTGTATAGACCCCAAATTATAGCACGCTATAATTGCTAGAAGTTTTCAAAAAGTACTTTCCTGGAGGTCTTTACTCTCCAAATTGTTCTCAGATACTTTAAGGGGACACAGAAGATGACTGAATGTCCCAACTTGAGGAAAATTTCCTCGAAGAACGGTAATAAAAACAGTTTAAGAATTTTGACCAATGGTGACCATGTTTGAATATTTAGCATATTTGGGGCCAATACAGCATACCTTTAAGTCGTTTGGTTTTCATACCCAGACTCTACATGTCTTGGGTGACTGATAATACCTGATGAAGCAGAGATATCTTACAGTGCTATGAGAAACCTTTGGGATGAACTAGTGCACAGTCGACACGCTTTTTTTAACCACACGTTAAGACACTAGTAAGACAATCAGTTTGAATTTATGCTTTGAAAATGTGTTTTCCAAAATCTCTTCTTCAGTGAGTATGAACGAAATTGTATATACGAATGATCAACTCATGGCACCGTTACGATCTTCCTTGCCAAGTTTCACGGAGCTAGATAGGACCTAGAGTTCCTTTACAGCAAATGGAAACAAAATGGCGTCCAAATTCGAGTTGTCGCAACTCTCGCATGATACAAAGGAACTCTAATAGTACCCAGAGTTCCTTTATATAAAGAACTCTAATAGTACCCAGAGCCGTATATCTAAATATACGGCTCTGATAGTACCGATATGCCACCCCCCCCCTATTTATTTTGGGCTTGGCTGGCGGAGAGCCCCAATGTTTTCCTTCTAAAATGCTAAACACACTCTCTCTTTTACTTTAAGCAATTTAACCCTGGATGGCTGTTGTAGCTTTGATACATGTAAAATAATAATAGAAATGTCTGCCAATTGCAACTTTTTTATTCGATCGCAGTTTTGCATCAATCTACAATTACAATTAATACAAGACCAGACCAACTTGGTCATTCATAGATATTTTTTGATTGTCATTTAATCCTTGTAATATATCTTGTGAGGGCGATATAGTCAACACCACCAGTACTCACAAGACACACAAGAACTAAAAAGAAATACTGCACGGGTTTCCACGAAACATTGAAAGAACCATCGGTAGAGAGAGAGAGGGAGGGGGCCCTGCATAATAGCGTCACGTACTCAGCGCGCATGGGCATATAAGAAGGTCGTAGAATAAACTCAAAGTCCGTCGCGATCAGATACGACAAAGTCCTTTTTATGAGCATAATAAAAACATCCTTCGTTATATTAGTTTTTTTTTTAAATAGTAACACCCATCACAAAGGGCGTCTGTGACGTCATTCCCAGAAGCTATTCCTATGTTATTTTCCATTTGGTAAAACTTCAATGTTGCGTTCATATATTTCTGATAAAATGTCATTACCTTTGGAAGATTTGGTTTTAGCCATTGATGTATATATATATATATAAATATATACATCCGGTTTAGAGAAATTATCAAGGCTTCAGATTATACTGAAATGATATATTGACTTGTATAAATTCCAATCCTTCACTGTAGCTAAACAACTTATTTGTACATTGCGAGCTAAGGCAATCAAAGGCAGCTTTATATTAGTTACCGTGATGACGTCATCCCTGCAGTCTGCATTTTGTTGCCAGGAAACGTTAATACAATTTCACGGATCGTTAAGAAAATCATAACTATATATATGAACATCATGTACCATGTATGCACATTTCAAGATAATACGGCTTTTTCGTCATCATTATCATGACGTCACGAACCACACTCTATAATTTTGGTTTGTTTTGTCATTTTAAGATAGATCGTATCAATGACATTACATTATTTACTATCAAATAAAATGATATTTACAGTATGACCAACAACAACATTGGTAATACGGCGTCGAAACTTTGAATCTATAGCAACATGTGTGCAATATAACTTTTAATAATTATAATCATAATAATTTATTTTATAAAGCGTAAAATCCACAAATGTGCTCTAAAACGCTATGTAACAGTAGGGAAAATATATGACACATAATATGTAGTAGAACTGCAAAATAAAATACAATATAGATGAGTATGAAGAATAAAAAACATGCACGTTTGAGTGTGTTGGAGTACTGCACATGAATAGAGTTGAATACACAGTTTATAAATATTGCAGTAATGCTGTCTAAAAAGGTAGGTTTTCAGCTTTGACTTGAATGTTGTAAGGCTAGAAAGAGTTCTGAGTTCAGCTGGCAGCTCATTCCAGAGGCGTGGCCCAGCCACGCAAAATGCTCTGTTCCCATAGCTGTTTATCTTGGTGATCGGCATCTCCATTATCATTTATCATTTTCTCTGAGTGCCTGCGGAGAGACTGGTAAACATAATCCATTCAAAGTACATTGTCAAGACACTGAAAGAAAACAACAACTGTAAATAATGTGCAAAGTACGGTTTATTACATGAACTACATTAAAGTAAGTTGTTGTTCAATTTACAGTCATTCTGAAAATGACACATGACACGACTACCCATGCACTCGCGTCACTCGAATTACCATACAATGCTGTGACCGGAACTAACAATAAACAAGAAGTATTTCCTCTCTCACCTCCTCCTCCCCACTCCAAAACCCCAAATAGCTGGTATTCTTATTATGCGGTGTTTGTCCCATATTGCTTGCCATAAACGTGACCTTCTGCGCAAGCGTATTTCCACATGTCATGTAATACGTTATACATTGAAAATGTAGTCGCATGTTTTCAAAAAGGTATAGTTTCGTTGATTCTCCATAACAGAACATCTTTCAACTACATTTATCCTTGGCAAACAATAATGTTTAATGTATTAATTGTAAACACTTCATTTCAGGGCATGAAAAGTCTTATGTTTTCCCATTCAGTTTTTGAGATGCATTCGAGGAACTGACCTAATTTTTCTGTGAATTAGACTAAATAGTTCAGTCACTTTAAATAATGAACCTCACTTCTTTAAAGGGCTCATTTCTCAAATGTTAAAAATGTTATAGAAATCGAATCCTGGGCTGAAAACAGTGTGTCTTTAATGACCAAATCTAATTTTGTGCCCAGAGTCACCCTTGAATACCTTCTTTCGTAAATATGTTTGTCAGTACAGTGAGTGATGTGATATGATACACTTTGTCAAGTTACCACGCGATCGACGTTTGTCATAAACCCTTCAGATTTCAAGATTTAACCCATGTTAACAGAGTACATGGACACAGACCATTGCAGCCTTTTTTTTTAATATTGCGTCTCCTAACTTTTCTTTTAACACCTTTCAATTATCTTTGCCCTGACACTTTCAACCGTGAAGGATTGCCAGATGGCAAAAGCGAAAAATAATATAAAAAACTTATATATAAATTAAAAAGAGAAAAAAAGAGAAATGCTGAATGATGAGAATAGGTCAAATAGAATACATAATCCCGTCTGGAGGGTAATTTTGAAGATAACATATTTCGGCGTTCCTTGAACTTTTCGCTATGCATTCTTGACTAGCATTGGTTATATTGCTTTCAGTATACAATGACAAATAGTTTTTGTAAATGATGAATTTTTCAGTTTCGTTTTTTTGAGACTTTATACGATGCTGTTGTTCATAAAAAAAATATATAAAAAAAATAATAAAAAAACATAATTCGTTTCCATATTCGGTTTCAGTACATTGACAAATATTTAAAAGGGTTATATCTCACAAAGAGCATGTAGGTTGACATTTTTAAGGAATAGAAGAAGAAAATAAAAAATATGCGATTTTTGTAAATGGCGATACAGTAACACAACTTGACCTGTTATTCACAGATACTTGATGTTTCGTTTACTTAGTGTCTTTATTCCTGCATGATACCGAACACAAGTTTGAGCATTTCCTCACTTTCTGCCTCGGCCTGAGAGTTCATAATACTACTTCCCTTCTCTCCTGTTAATTTGCTTTTTCCATTTACTTTCAGTTTTATTTGTTTTACTCTTATTCAAATATTTGTACACCGCAGCGTCAGCTACAAAACAAAGGAAATAAACAAGATAGATAGATAGATGTATATATAGGTATAAACGACACCGAAGAAGTTAATATAAACACGGTTCAAGTTATACAAGGTTTTACAAGCCTACACTTTTGTACTTCCTGTGTTACACTCGTAAAGTAACTTGTAAAGCACATGTATCCTAACGTGACGTTGATGGATTACCACCTGCTGCATATTTTTTTCTCGACATTGGCTCCTCACTTCAGTTAATTGCCTTTCCTTTATTATTAAATCTCATCTACACCAGGGAGAGGATGTTGAAACAGACAGATGTTATCAAAAAAAGTTTAAAGGAACAATCGGTTGTATTTTCAATGTTTCGTCTCTAGCTCTTTGTCTCTCATTCTGATTTGCGAAGGGCGAGATCCCCCCCCCCCCCGCCCCCATGAACGTTCAGTCGGGGTATTTTTGAAATTTAATGGGAAAGAATTAGACCATTCTTCGGAGACCGGGATGCATTTGCATAACGTTTATGCCCCTACCTAAACCAGTTGGTGGCAATTTAAAATCCTCCCTTCCTCCGGCCCAACCCATACCGTTGAAATCATGTGCAAGTTCAATGCTATGCATATACATGAACAGAGAATCACATTTTGAATCTATTTTATTAGTAGTGCTTGCATCAGATATTTAATTTCCAAAGAACGCAAGTTACATTTCATGACCGTTTTTTATCAGTTACGCAGCCAAATATCGGTTGTGTCGGAATAGACAATAAAAAAATTAAAAAAAGATCCCAGGAATTTATCATTTTTTTCTTTTGGCTGCAACAGATGGCCCATATAGACTCCCGTAACAGGTGGGACTTCCATTATGTCAAGCGAAGTTATTAGACCACAGATATCCTGAATACGTTTGACATTTAAAAGCTTGTACTGTAGGCACAACATGAATTCTGATATGTTGTACACCGTTACGAAATCATTGCTATCACTCCAGGTTGTAATGTACTATTTTTCTTATTAGAAATGACCCTTTAAACCATTGGAGGCTCGTTCATATAAGTGACTGGACTCTTTAGTCTATTATACAGGTCACTCGATCAGTTCACCAAGTGCAACACAAACCTCAAAAGGAAAACCAAGACTTGTTCGGAGACATGTTAACAGTGTAATTTGTGAAGATTGTCTGCCAGTTATAAGAGTGCTTGGCGGTTCATATGAGATTAGAAAAGTACATGTCTTGTTGAGATGTGACGCTTCACAAAACAATGGACTGTAACATTTATAACCAGTTGACCGTGGAGACGCATTCATTAAACCTTAAAGGAGCGTTCCAGACAATTATTATAGCTCTTGCCCTTCCAAAAAAATCGTGCCCCCAGGTGCCCCCCAGATGCGTTTATTAATGTTAAAAAATACTCAAAACAAAACCTTTATCTGCCTCAATTAAAAACATAAATATCGGACAGACTAAGCCCGACAATTCTTGAACATAAAGTTACTTCAAGTTGCAAAATATAGCACCAGATTGCATCTAAGGACCCTTAATTAATCAAAATTTCTCGAAGGGGAGGGGGACACCTTAGATCCCTCCCCCAGGACTGCATTCACTAATAAACATGGTGGCCCCTCCTAAATAAGTGCTGTGACCACAAGATTGAAATGTCTGGCGACGCCACTGGGCTCCCACAAAAGTTTCCTTCGATAAAGTTAACCCAGAAAGCTTGCTGCAAGGAAGTGATTTTCAAGAGAAGCCAAATATTTTGTTTTTCTTCGTTTTCCCCCTCATTTGTATCAATGAATAAAAAGTATTAAAAACGGAGTAAAAGCAGTGAGTTCTCCTTAAAATTGATAATTAATTGTCACGCTTCTCTTCTCGTCACTGTCGAGACATATGGGATCTTATCGCCTGGTTTAGTTTTACTGAGTAGCCCAGTTTAATATTCTTTTAATTACACCATCTTTCAAATATAAGTACTTCGTCACATATATTGCAACTCAACAAAATTTAACAATCGAGCTGTAAAAAAGTCAGCTTAAAACACTTTTTTTTCTTCAAGCAGAATTGTGTCTTTGTAACATTGTTTAGCCCATCACGAGAGCACATGAAAGAAAATCATATATATGTAATGTTTTGTTGTTGCAATTTTTGGACTTCAAATTTGAATGATTCATACCATTATTATTCGTATTGTTTTTATAGTAAATTTTATAACGACACTCTTTGTTCGTCGTTTCTACTTTCGCTTTATGAACGTTAAGGGGAAAGAAAGCAATTAGGATCTGGTGCGGTAACGAGGAGGTAGAGGAGGTGAGGGTGGGGGGGGGGGTAGGGAGGTTGTAGGTAAAGGAAGAGGGGTATAGCTGTTGGGTGTTCGATACATTGGATAAGTTTAATCATATAATTACTTTTTTATGTGTGATATATGTTATAAGGAAAACTTCCACTATGATATAACCATAACATTTTTTTCACTTTTTTTTAAAAGAAAATATCATAAGATCAGATGCTAATAAATAAAAGAATGTTTACATACATATATACATACACAGAAACATAAATCTAAATGTTTTACCTATGAAACACCGAAATTATTTTTCCTTGCTGTTATTATTATTTTTTATATTTTTAATATTATTATTTTTTGGGGAAGGGGGGGGGGAGTCTTTTTGTGACGACAACCATAAAACGAACTTAAAATGCCACACAAAAGGTTAAAGGTTGGCCAGATATGTAAAGTATTCGTTTTTAGAGTAATTTTATCTTAGTTTCAAACAAATTACGGTGATTTTAATAAGTTCAATAATAAAAAGAACGGCCGTACCATCTTTGTAGGAACGCCAGAGCAGTATATGATATCCCGATTGGCAGGACATTAAACTAACCATACTCGACCAGCACAAAAGTCCGTCTCAGAATTTCTGGAAGAGATCGCGTCTGCTGGTCTACCTCCTGTCACCTACCCCTAACCATTATCGCTTACCCTCTACCCATCTCGAAGTTAAATATTATTTTCTGACAAAGTTTAAAAAAAATAAAATAAAAATCGATACATCTTAATTTTTTTTCTTTTTCTCTTTTCAAGCATCAACTACCAGTTACAAGGAATTTAACAAGAAAGAAGAAAACAATATGGAATCTGTCAAAAGCAGAAATACTTCATGGTACGACAAGGATAGCGAGGACAAACTCGACGTACCCGATGACATGCTAGAGCCACCAAGAGAAGCCCCGCCAAAGCCTTGGCTTCTACTGTGGAGTCTTCACTATTACATTCTTGGACTGGTCTATTTCTGTTTGGCGTGCTACGCCCTCTATTCCATCTCGCTCTATTTTAGGCGTAGTTCGGCCCCTAAGAAAGTCTCCAACATCCAGTCATGTATCCTCGCGATTAAGATACTCCTTTTTATCCTCGGGTTTTCAAGAACACTATACATGTATCTTTATCTACAGTTCTGGTACGATACCGGTTTACCGTGGAAAATTATCGAGAATATTCTATCTAATTTGGCTTACCCATGTCTAACCGGAGGTTTCGGTCTGATGTGCCTGATTCTATACGAAGCGAGTAGACTCAAAGCGAGATCTTCGTCAAAAGTATTGCACAATAAAATCGTATTAATCTTCATTATAATCTTTCATTTTATAGCCGTGATAATCGCGGTTACCTTGATTGAGATAGTGGATAATTTTGTGCTGATGCTGCTTATCTGTCACGGTTTTTTCGTCCTTTGGGGAGTTTTACTGATCTTCACCTTCATCATTTTTGCGACAAAACTGGCAAAAGCGGAGAGAAAATCGTCGGGAGTTTTAGCGGAAATGAAAGAAAAAGAGAGTGTTAGCTACGGTGTTTCAACCGTTGTGACGACGGTAGGGGCGGTTAATTATCAGAATTTCAGTAATCAATCGACGCCGCAGCAATCTGTAAGGGGCGTTTCCGGTCGAGGAGATCCTCAACAACCAACAGTCCTCGACGATGTTGACAAATCGGTATCGAATGACAATGAAAATGAGACATCGCGATGTGACGAAAATGCAGCAGAAAATGGAATTTTAACCGATCCTACCGGTATTCAGATGGGAAAAAAATCTGCTGAAGAAAAATGCGGTGAGGATGGATTCGAGACCGAGGGTAAGGAGGGGGGAAATACGGAGACAAAACGGTTCCGCGATTTTACGACAAAATTCCCACAAAAACGGCAAAAGGACGGAGTTGGTGAGGGCGCTAGTGATGAAGTTGTTACCTCTTACAGTCCTTCTAAGAAATATGAATCTCAAGAAAGTGGGATATCCCGGTTACGATCAAAAGTTCTCAACCGATTTACGACTACGAAATCAGAGGCTAACACCAATCGACTAGCTTTCCGAGTCAAGTTAACCAGGAAAGTGTTAAGGATCGCCAAAATCACCGCATTTTTGAATGCAATTTGCGTGGTTTTAAACACATTCGTCATAATTAGAGGGCTCATGTTCTATTACTACGAATGGAGAATGACTGCCACCGCTATCTATATATTCAACACTTGCTTCAGGTGTGTATTGATCTTTTTGATCTGCTTATAAACATTTTTCTTTTAATAAAACCAATCATGTACATTAGTATTCATATATACATTGAATTAACATTTTCTAATAAAGTCAAATTTCTTACATATTTATCGTAATTACTTAAAAAAACACACACACACACAAGCATACACGCACACTTACAAACAACATGACCTCAGAGCATGCATGCCCTGACAGGAAGTGACCTACACTCCCCCCTCCTTCACCAAAGAAATTAGTACGTGCATGGCTGCGACATATACAGATTCCCGTTGCCTGCAGCCCCTCCTTTATAAAATCCTTCATATGCGCCTCTGGCCCTGCCACAAATGTTCAGCCCCCATACCTTAATCAGTCGGGGAATGTTTTAATTCCCCCTCCCCCCTTAACCTTTGACATAATGTGCACGCCACTAGTCTGTTTGGTCAGTTACCCTAACCGATGTTTTTCTCTGGCTTTTGTAGAAAATTAATTGAAAACCCCTTGAATTTATTAGTTTTTTTTTTAAATTTAGCTAAGCTTATAGCTTTATCATACAAAGTTTAAGTGAAACGTCACAGTATCATGACCATGGTGGTGATTATAATACCCAGTTAAACCCTCTAACCCCTTTCCCATACTTCTGGGGGGAGGGGGGGGGGGGCTATTCATACTTATATATTTGATTATATAGTATATAGATAAAAGAAACAGCACATCGGCGTGCAAAGTTACATACTTCATATAACCTGAAAAACTTTCTATTTTCAACTTTGAATTCTTTTATTAACCTTTAAACTTTACCAATATAAACCACATGTTTGACATTGATTTGGTCGGCGAAGTTTGTATAAAATGCTCGGTTGCCTAATTTCTATAATACTAATTGCTTTAAGAACAAACTCTGTGTTTAACAATTGTCCTAATCAACCGTTAAAATATTAAAACTAAAATTCGATTTCCTTCTGTATGACGTAACTTTGACGACACAATTTAATAAAGAAAAATTAGTATTCCACTGTAAATGTTAAACATATCACCTGAAAGACTTAAAAATCTGAAACTTTCTTTTAATTTTCCCCAAGAGATCAGTGGCATGGAATGAAATATATATCAATGGTTAATGTCAGCTTTGTTTTATTCCACATATGTTTGACAGGTTCTTAATTTGGTTAACTTTGTCCTTCAACACCTAAATCGACGAACTTATTGATTGCCGATATTAAATGAAAAGTATTTTCCTTTTTTGGTCCTGGAAATTTAACATTTCTTTTAGTTCTTATCTGTACGGTTCTTTCCATTTTAAAATGAAAAGGAAAACTAGAGTTATTTAAAAACGAGATTACCATTAAAGACAGCCCTGGTTAAATCGCAAATGCATAACATATCTAGGTCTTTGCCATGTTCTGGTCATTTATGAGTTAATTGTTATTCAGATAAGACTTGGTTAAGTCGTTTTCAGAGTATGTATTCTTCCGTAACGTATGTTATAGTGTCTGTGGACGTTGAGAGAGAGTCAAGCCACAGACAACAGTGAAACCAGGTCAGAAATAAACAAGAAGAAGGCGACAAAAGAAGAAAACAAAAAGATCGGATAAAAGATTCATAGATTTTAAACAGGTCTCCTCTTCAATTACTCCAAAATATGTTAGAAAGATTAAAACTGGTCACGTCTGTGATAACTTTAACATAAAATATTAAGTGATTTATATTTTTGTTCCTTAGTTAAGATCTCATTATCTCTAACCCATTTCAGCATCATGGGAGGGAGGGACGGAGGGACGGAGGGAGGGACGGAGGGACGGACGGAGGGTGGGAGGGAGGGAAGGAGGAGAGAGAGAGAAAGGAATAACTAAATAGGCAAAAACTTTAAACATTACATAAACTTGATGGGGCACATAACTTGTTATTATCTTTTTAATTTCGGGTAATATTTTGAGTATTACGAGCCAGTCAAATGTGTTTGTGCTAATTTGATTTTCTTTGTTAGATTTCAGGGGAGATCGGTTTTGTGTATAACATTTTTCTTGGTCAGAACGACACGTGATGTAAAAGTTTTGAACCATTGGTGGGGCTCGAAATTGGTTCAGTGGTGGGCCGCAATGACACTTTGGGCCAGTATCCCGGACGCGCCGTAACACTTTTAAGATGTACCGTACCGACTCCCGTAGTACATTGGAATATACGTGAGAATTGAGGTATCAGCTGGTTCTATACGCGGTGATAACCAGCTGTTAAGTTGAAATCACAATATACAAACTCCCCATACTAAATATGCCTGTCGGCCAACGTCTTCCAATCTAAGGCCGTCTGGGTCGCGTCAACGTTTTGCCCTAGTGCCGCACACGACCCGCGGGCAAAACCTTGCCCACCTGTGTTATAAACCAAAGCAAAATGCAGCTATTAAAGGCATTGACCGGTGCTGTGGCCGAGTGGATAAAGGCGGTGGCATTTGAAGCAATGAGGCTTAGCAATCGGAAGGTTCGGGGTTCGATTCCCGGCCGGGTCATAGTAAGTTGGGTTTTTTATCCAAGAGCAATCTACGGTTTTCCCATCTGAAATGACTTTCTAAATTGAAAAGATTCCAAATTTGAGTTAAAATGTTGAATTGGAAGCCACCCGACGTGTAAGTTGTAATCCATAAGCCCTTGCGGGTTTCTCCCACATTTGTGGTCGCTTAAGCGTCGTTAAAATAACTGCTGATTATTATTATTATTATTATTATTATTATTGAAGACTCGCCCCAAACCGCGTGCGGCCATCTGAAAAAGTTAACTTTCTGTTGCTTGCAAGTGACGTTTTGTTCGTGTCTCTACAAAATGCAGACAGTAATGAAACGTGATACCTTATTATCTTTAGCTGGACCTGAGATGTCCATCGCTGTATCGTTTATACCATGGAGCTATAAACTTATAGCTCCATGTTTATACACTGTGCTGTGGGTATTGACCGCAGCTGTATGTACTGACTGTACACTAGTGTCTAATTACCGACGGTATAGCAAGTTGTGTGTGTATCTTCTGGGATCGATGGTGGTGTCTGACACTTCTGTTACACCTCATTCGAAACTAGGTCAGATTACCGGCATTAGACGTTTCTTTTTGCGCGAGTCTTCACACCCTTTAAGTGCTGATATTTCTGTTTTGAAACGTCATTTCTATAATGTTACCGCAACGATGTAACACTAGACATGTGATGTACTTCAAACGTATGCCCAATGGAATCAGAACTTACCCACCAAACGCAACACGCTGACAAGTTATTTACACTCAGATTGGGCAACGTATGTTGCTAAGTGAATGAAATATGTACATATATCTACTATTCGAGATAGAGACAGGCAGACGAGAAGTGGTGAACACACATGACAAGATGTAAACATGTGAACCAATCACACATAGAGATTATTCCGAACGTAAAAATATCTATACTCGAACTGAATATTATATAGAAAATATTATCTTTCCCTACTATTGTTTACATTGATATCCCCATAGCACCCATTACTTCGAAACGTCAAACGGGCAATTCTCTGAATCTTATGAAACGAAGCAAAAATGACATACCCCCACCCCCCCCCCCCCCCAAAAAATGGTATACGCTTATTTGAAAAATAGGAAATAATCTTTAATGTTTCAAGAGTTGCTTTAAGATCTAAGAATGGATATTCATGTTTCCGTCTTTCTTGATTATATGAAATTGAAAGAGTGATATTTGTAGTTGCAAATAAAGTTTAATGCTTGTTATTGTGCTGTACTTAGACTTTCATAGAAACGAGAATGTTTTGGTCAGAATTTGTAATTACCTGCAATGAATGATAAATTGCTTAAACTTATATTTTACATAAATATAATGCATTTTTCTTTTTAGAATTGATTACTTGCGAAAGTAGCCTATACTTACAATATTATATAGGGAAACGTCAACGTTTTTCATGTATAAAGTTATTTTACGGCTCTTTTACAGAAGTTTAGCAGTTTGTCAATTTACAAAAACTTGATGAATAGATCCCATTCACTTCAGATCAAGATATTATTTTCTGGAAAATTGTGGAAAAGAAAAGACCTACATTTGAATGATTGAAACATTTTCTCTCCCCCCCCCCCCC
>JAIPMN010026651.1:0-20228 GCA_020650975.1 Apostichopus californicus
AGTTATCAAGATATATTAAATCTCTGGAATGCGCCTTAAAGGCATTGAAGACTCGCCCCAAACCGAGTGCGGCCATCAGAAAAAGTTAACTTTCCGTTGCTTGCAAGTGACGTTTTGTTTGTGTCGCTACAAAATGCAGACAGTAATGAAACGTGATATCTTGTTATCTTAAGCTGGACCTGAGATGTCCATTGCTGTTGCGTTTGTACACAGTGCTGTGGGTATTGACCGCAGCTGTATGTACTGACTGTACACTAGTGTCTACTTACCGATGGTATAGCAAGCTGTGTGTGTGTATTTTCTGGGATCGCTGGTGGTGTCTAACACTTCTGTTACACCTCATTCGAAACTAGGTCAGATTACCAGCATTAGACGTTTCTTTTTGCGCGAGTCTTTACACCCTTTAAAGGCCAAATTGATGATGTTGTCCGCTCCTCAGGGATATGCCTTCATGTTTATGTTAATCCGTTCTGTTATAAATTCTGATAACTGAATCAAAACTTGTTTAACTGCATATAAAAAACAGAGTGCTCTCAGCAGTGGATGACATTCAAGCCCATTTGACCTTGATTTAAGCTTGTAAAAGGTCGTTCGAGGCCCTTTGAGTTATATGTTACATCTGAAGAACTGACCTAATAGTCTGTATATTAGACTATATTGTCCAGTCACTTTACGTGATGTGCCACTGTAACTTGGAGTAATGGTTACCTTACCTAGATGCAATGGTTAAGTTAGTCATGTGGTACATCTGAAGAACTGACCTAATAGTCTTTGTATTAGACTATATAGTCCAGTCACTTTAATTGATGTGCCATGGTAACTTAGTGTAATGGTTACCTTACCTAGATGCAATGGTAAGTTAGTCATGTGGTACATCTGAAGGACTGACCTGATGGTCTTTATTAGACTTTATAGCCCAGTCATTTTAATTGATGAGCCATGGTAACTTAGAGTAATGGTTACATAACCTAGATGCAATGGTTAAGTTAGTCATGTGTTGCATCTGAAGAACTGACCTTATAGTCTGTGTATTAGACTATATAGTCCAGTCACTTTAATTGATGAGCCATGGTAACTTGGAGTAATGGTTACCCTACCTAGATGCAATGGTTAAGTTAGTCATGTGGTACATCTGAAGAACTGACCTTATAGTCTGTTTTAGACTATATAGTCCAGTCACTTTAATTGATGTGCCATGGTTACTTGGAGTAATGGTTTCCTTACCTAGATCAATGGTTAAGTGAGTTATGTGTTACATCTGAAGAAATAACCTCATTTAGTCTGAATGTAGACTAAGTCATGCCTACTATTTTTTGATCAAGAAAAACAATAAGACATATTTATGTTAACATTTTATAAGGATTTTCCCGGTCGTCCGAGACGACTAGAAATTACGTCGGACTACCAAATCTTTCAAAATGTTGTGTGCTTGGTAGTCCTTCGGACGACCAAAAAANNNNTAATTATATTTCATTAAAAACGAAAGTCAATTTAAAGTTTCTGAATAACACCCAAACCATACATAAATTATTTAAAAACATGCGCGATATATTAACTCTACAACATCGTCAGCAAAAATCTGTACACTAATAAAGTCGCCTAACGTTAGTTTCTAATAATGTACCCAGAAAACAAATGAGACTCGTGGCTAAATGTCAGTGCAATGCATTTTGAACGGTGTTGTAACAACAGTTGATCAGACATTGACAGTCTATAGGCTAGCCTATACCACTGATTTTGTGACGCAGTTATAAGATTAAAGATAGTCATGGAATACTTTCAGTATTGCTGTTATCTTCGTCCACATGGTTGCCTAACAGCACGCTAAGTCAATGGGGGAAATCTAGCCTATACCGCTGAATTTGTGACGCAGTTATAAGGTATCCATGGAATACTTTCATTATTGCTGTTATCTTCGACCACATGGTTGCCTAACAGCACACTAAGTCAATTTGGGAAATCTAGCCTATATCGCTGAATTTGTGACGCAGTTATAAGGTATCTATGGAATACAGTAATGTTATTAGCGAAAAAAACTTTGCGTCCCAGGGGCGCAAGTTCCCGAAAAAGTTTGCATCCCGTAAAAAAAAGTTTGCGTCCCGATCGAACACCAATTACCTTTATTGTAGGACCTACTGTACTAATACTAGTGTAGTATCACTGCCTATACTGTGTGAATGTTATACACAATATTATAGGGCAGATGGCTCAGTGTCTTAGCTTCGGTGTTTGACAGGGGCGGCCCGCCCACTCCTCCTTTCGCCCACCCTGCCGTTTCAAACAATTTTTCCCCCAGCCGGCCCCCTCCTTCATCCGCACTTGTCCTTCCCTACGCGCCAACTCCGTGGTCAATTGGACCGCGAAAAGTTTGCAACAGAAACTACTGTGGTATGAATGCACATTTCACATTAGCAGCTCTTATTGCAAAGCTCCCAACTCTTGAGAAGGCAAATGCTGGTCCATGCCACGAATCGCTATCCTGGGGGAGGGGTTTAAGGGGAGGGGGTGTCCTGGTGATGCCTACATGTAAAATGGTGGCACTTACAAAGGCTTTTGTCACCCAAAATTTTCTGAAAAATATGCATTTTTTTTTGTGTAACATCAATAAATTGAATAGTAGGTGATAATTCATTCTTTCCCGTGGCATGAAAATGTTCGTTGCTCGCCCCAATGAAAAGAAATATAGGCTAATTTGAGGTTCAAATGATGCTGTAAAGGAGGTGTTATACTCTATTATGCTAAATGCTAAAGAAATGATGGTTGCTAAGTCAAAATATGATGCAATTTTTTTTATGTATACTTGACAATTACAATGCGGGTTTATCGGACGATTGCGCGGGTCAGCGGGTTTGGGTGTTAGAATGCGGGTCCAACCCGCGAAATGCGGGTCAGTTGGGAGCTCTGTTATTGCAGATAAAAGAAACATACTGTGAGATAAAATATCCTTTCAGGGTCAGATATGTTAGCTTCCCACAAAATTCATAGATTGTCCCAACTCAACATTTTTTGATCAAAACAATGATTAAAATATTACGTGATAGTCTCAGAAACAATTCAAGTGCATCTTCGTACCACCAGTGATTGTTGTCAAAATGTACGTAACAAATATGAGACAAGGCCTAAAGTTATGATATTTGAGTGCACACATAGGCTTCTGTTTGATAGCCTTTACCACAAACTTCGTTATCACTACACAGGGGAAAGTAAACGTTGCAAGTAATTGTTGTTAAACAACTTACTTCGTGTTCATTGAGCACAAAAAATGCAAGAATGTTTGCAGACAATCGGTAGGGACTATTAGCCAATCAAATCACGGGAATCTTGGTAAAGCATCATTGTCTATTTTTAGCATGAAAATCTCCGTAATGTAGTTTTGGTAACCCTGTACCTTGCGGTTAATTGTTATGATATATTTATTTTCAAACAAATTCAATGATCTGTAGGAGTAGGAGAACTTTTGGTTCTTTTCAGAAGAAGTTGTGGTTTTTTTAAAAGAAATAATGAAAGATGTTCATTCAAAAATGTGTTTTGTTATGTTTTCCGTTGACCTATAGTTGTGAGTGTTTGTAACAATGCTGGAATACTTTCGTTATTGCTCTTATCTTCGACCACATGGTAGCCTAACACAATGGGAAAATCTTGCCTAACCATCAGTTTGCCAAAAAAAAAAAAACCACACTGTAGTATATATTCGGGTAATAAATAAGGAACCAAGTAGTGTCGCGTCGGGCACCAAATTTGATTTGAGCACCAAAATGTTTTGTTTTGTATTATTTGTGTTCATTTTCAATTTTGGTGGAAAATTTGGAGAAGGACTACCAAGTTTCTTGCAGGACTACCAAATCTTTGAAAATCTTTGAATCTGGTAATCCTTCGGACAACCTTCTCAAATTCCTGAAAATCCAACACTGGTCAATGGTCTAGAACAAACAAGATACATATGATCAACCATGTGTTAATGTCTCACTAATATTCAAGTAGACCATCTGTGTGACTTTTCAATAAAATTTTTTTTTTTTTTTAAAGATTTCAGCAACTGGAATTCAACATGACATGGACTTCACACCTGACTTGTCTTGTGCTTCCAAGTCCTCGAAGCGATCAAGAAGCGTGAAACCAAAAGAATCTAAAGTCGTAATTGTCTCCCCTCTCAGCCATGCTGCAGACCTCACATCAGCAGTAAGTCTTGTTTTATGTACAATATCTTATTTTCAATATCATTCTAGTTGCTATAGTAACACAGCCAACTAGTGGCTTCGGTTATTTGTTTTTTTCTTTCAAAGTAACAGGTAATGTGGAATTAAAAAGTTTTCCCTTAAAAGCAAGTTGTAAGAAAAGATTTTATGCCAAATGTGGGCCATTTGTTATTTGTGGTCCAGATCTAGCCCTTGGGCAGCAGCCACAGGCCAGGGAACCCTGGACAAGAGCATTTCATCAGTACCATTTAGTTACAAAGTGGCTATTCATACGACGAGTCGTAAGAATAATTGCCGATACCGCATGCGCAGTTGCTATTTTACAACCAGGAGTACTATTTTTACGACTATGAGTAACAATAATTTCCGGTTAGGGTTACTCCTACTACACGCACAGTTGCTTTATTTACTTCACTGCGCATGAATTCGCCGATGTCGTAAGAATAGTTTATAGATAATTGTTACGACTAGTCGTAAGAATAGCCACGGCCATTTAGTTAATACCACACTGAAAGCCATCACAATGAGTTTGCCTCACAAAATGTCAGGTTTTTTTATAAAATCCACATTGGAATATGGACAGAGGTTATTGAATTGCAGCTTCCGGGTCTCTTCCAGCTTGGTTCTTAGTTCTAAATAATCATATTTTGACCAAAATGTTTAGATACTTGGAAATAAGAATTATATTGAGTAATAATCTGTGCAATAACTACTACCTCCTCCTTTTGCATAGTCTCCCCCTCACCCAGTTTCCATTCACCCAGTCCCCATTCAAACAGTCCCCCACCCAGTCCCCCTCCCCCTTCACCCAGTCCCCTTCACCCAGTCTCCCTTCACCCAGTACCCCACCCAGCCCCCTCCCCCTTCACCCAGTCCCCCTTCACCCGGTCCCCCTTCACCCGGTCCCCCTTCACCCGGTCCCCTACACCCAGTCCCCCTTCACCCAGGCCCCCTTCACCCAGTCCCCCTTCACCCAGTCCCTTTTCACCCAGTCCCCCTTCACCCATTCCCCCACCCAGCCTCCTCCCCTACACATAGTCCCCCTTTACCCAGTCCCCCTCCATCCAGTCCACCTCCACCCAGTCTCCCTCCCCTTCACCCAGTTCCCCTAATTCCTCGATGCATGGTTCCTTATTTTCCAAGCACAACTCTCCCGACCAATAGTTTTATATCCCATAATTCTGCTGATGGAATTGCTCTCTGCATCTATGTTTATCTCAGGAGAATGATACGGATGAAGAAGACAATCTACTTGAGTATGATGCAGAGGATGCTTTGTTTTCAGGTAGGTTCAATTGGTTTTTAATTTTCCTTTTCTTTTTTCTTTCTGTTGACATGTACACTATTTAGTTTAATCTTGCAAGCACACTAAAATACCTACATGATCTAGGGACCCTTAGAAGAGTTTACAAAAACACAAAATATACAGGAAAATTGTATAAATGATTAACTTAATTAAGAAAAAACACATCAAGATTATTCCCAAGAAGGTTAGTTTTCTTGATACTTGCCTCCTCACTTACCTGTCTCCACACAACTATTGCACACTGTACCATACCTGAATGAAAGATCTTACCTTGCTGTAAAGTCGTTGATCCATTCTAGTCAAACTACCTCTCCTAAAACAGCTGTCTAGTCACTCTTCGTCTAGATGGTACCATTGTTCTGAAGTCTACAGTATGTGCAAGCACAGTCTCTGAGAGTATTTGCATCGAGGTTAAATTGCGCCCGTGTGTCGCCGATCAGCCCCAATGATGTTTCTCACCCGTTTGTGTCGCCGCTCAGCCCCAATGATGTTTCTCACCCGTTTGTGTCACCCCTCAGCCCCTATGATGTTTCTCACCCGTTTGTGTCACCCCTCAGCCCCAATGATGTCTCTCACCTGTTTGTGTAGCTGCTCAGCCCCTATGATGGTTCTCACCCGTTTGTATCTGAATCTTATCATATTACAGGACCAGGAAAGATGAGCCACCTGACTCAGTCTACTCTGAGACATAAATATGAACATCTGATTGAAGACATCAGGCAGGATGAAGCAGAGGATGAGGAAGATGACTCTCACCCAGAGGAGTCACTAGATGACGCCAATCTTGGCCCCAATCCACCTCTTATCAGGAGATCCATGAACCCTCGCCGACTCTTTGAGGAGGAGATTAAACAGCGAGGGCATGCAGGTACCCATTGATACAAATTAATATCTTTTTCAAAGATTTTTCCTCTATGGTTTCATTAGAAATGAACATCGTTTAAGTGTCTGGAGAGCTGAGTGTAGGAGTGATAAAATTATCCAATGCAAATAGACAAGCTATGATAATGATATATAATTAATATAAAGTTCATAGCAAAGGAAAGAGGAGGGGATATCAAATTTGCCTAATGTTGTTTACCTCAAGCATGAGAAGGCCCAAGAAGAATTCTGCAGAATCATTGTGTCATGAGCTGAAGTAATGTTGGTATGTAATGCAGTTTGAGGTATGTATTGAAGCTGACAAACTACATGAAGTAATGTTGGTATGTTATGTAATGCACTGTTGAGGTATGTATTGGAGCTGACAAACTACATGAAGTAATGTTGGTATGGTATGTAATATGCAGTATAGAGGTATGTATTGAAGCTGACAACCTACATGAAGTAATGTTGGAAAGTTATGTAATGCACTGTTGAGGTATGCATTGAAGCTGACAACCTACATGAAGTAATGTTGGAAAGTTATGTAATGCACTGTTGAGGTATGCATTGAAGCTGACAACCTACATGAAGTAATGTTGGTATGTTATGTTATGCAGTATAGAGGTATGTACTGAAGCTGACAACCTACGTGAAGTAATGTTGGAAAGTTATGTAATGCACTGTTGAGGTATGCATTGAAGCTGACAACCTACATGAAGTAATGTTGGTATGTTATGTTATGCAGTGTTGAGGTATGTATTGAAGCTGACAACCTACATGAAGTAATGTTGGTATGTTATGCAGTGTTGAGGTATGTATTGAATCTGACAACTTACGTGAAGTAATGTTGGTATGTTATGTTATGCAGTGTTGAGATATGTATTGAATCTGACAACCTACATGAAGTAATGTTGATATGTTATGTTATGCAGTGTTGAGGTATGTATTGAAGCTGACAACCTACGTGAAGTAATGTTGGTATGTTATGTTATGCAGTGTTGAGGTATTTATTGAAGCTGACTTTAACCCAGATGAAGTAATGTTGGTATGTTATGCAGTGTTGAGGTATGTATTGAATCTGACAACCTACATGAAGTAATGTTGGTATGTTATGTTATGCAGTATAGAGGTATGTACTGAAGCTGACAACCTACGTGAAGTAATGTTGGTATGGTATGTAATGCAGTGTTGAGTTATGTTTTGAAGCTGACAACCTACATATTAGTAGACAATGTCTGCATCATGGCACAGCTCAAGATAAAAGATTAAATGTAGGAGAGGCTAGCAGGAAGGAACAGGAGGCTCTGTACACTATTGATTAATGAGTAGGTATCAGTAAGATAAGAAATGTTTGTATTAATTTGGTTTTCCAAGGATATTGGTATATATGTTAGGACACTGAAAGCCATATAACTAACAGCATTAACTTCTGTGAAGCAATGCACGAATAGGAAGCTATTAAACTGAGAATAATTTAAAACAGTTGCCTAGAAAAAGCACAAAAATGATTGGTTTGAGTGACATAAAATAAAGAAGTTCCTTGATCCTGCAAGAAAGATGTTATGCTCAAGAATTCAACTCCATAACCCAACCGTAAGAGAAACAATTGGCTTTTGTCTTCAGTACTAGGGAAGCAGACAACAACTGATGACTTCCTTGAAGATGAAGATGAGTATAATGAGGATGCTAGTTTTATGCCATCCTCCAGTTCAACAACATCATCCTCCTGGCTGCATTCTACTGGTAGCCTCCCCATCCCGGATATGATGGCCATTGTAGGAGAGAAGCTACAGAAACAAATGACCGTAAGAATTACTTCACTAGTTATGAAAGATCTTTAACGGTAGAATTACTTCACTAATTATGAAAGATCTTTAACGGTAGAATTACTTCACTAATTATGTAAGATCTTTAACGGTAGAATTACTTCACTAATTATGAAAGATCTTTAACGGTAGAATTACTTCACTAATTATGAAAGATCTTTAACGGTAGAATTACTTCACTAGTTATGAAAGATCTTTAACGGTAGAATTACTTCACTAATTATGAAAGATCTTTATCGGTAGAATTACTTCACTAATTATGAAAGATCTTTATCGGTAGAATTACTTCACTAATTATGAAAGATCTTTAACGGTAGAATTACTTCACTAATTATGAAAGATCTTTAACGGTAGAATTACTCCACTAATTATGAAAGATCTTTAACGGTAGAATTACTTCACTAATTATGAAAGATCTTTAACGGTAGAATTACTTCACTAATTATGAAAGATCTTTAACGGTAGAATTACTTCACTAATTATGAAAGATCTTTAACGGTAGTATTTTGCATAGTAAGTTGGCACTTCCATCTGGATTGGAATTCCCTTAGAGAGGTACTAACAGCATTCATAGTGTTGTTGATTTGGTGTAGTGATCACAGATTTTGATCCTAAAGCTTGGTCACATGATCAGCGAATAGCTTCTCCTCTATTGTATAGCAACTCACTATGCTAATTACTACACACATGCAGAGATGTATAATACCAGTTTACTGTTGTAATATGTTCGTAAAAACGATTTCAATATGATCGAAAGTTTGAACCAGAAAGTTAATTTGTCCATTTCAGCTGTAACTGCAGCATTTCAAATGTTGCACTCATGCAGTCTTCACTAGTATACCTATATCAATCCATCCATTTATCCTTCCTCCTAACTCAACAATTTCATAGTACACTCTGACACAAACTTTTATTGTGTAAAAGTAAGTTTGGCCTGACGTTTCAATCCTAGCAGGATCTTCTTCAAAGGCTAAAAAGGCTCTTTAGCCTTTGAAGAAGATCCTGCTAGGACGGGATCGAAACGTCAGGCCAACTTACTTTTACACATTCTCTTACACAGGCTCTCTAGTGAATAAGCAGTTTGCTAACAGTTTTGTTTTATTTTGACAAACTTTTATTAATAGTACAGCAGCTTGAGTAAGAGTAGAACTTCCCGTAGTACGATTGAGAGGCCCTAAACACGAATACAGGTGTGCAAGTTACAATATATCTATACTGCACCATTTACAGTTTTTCAAATACAAACCCACAAGAACAAGTACGGACAACTATGCTAACTAAGAGTATCGACTCTAGTCCATCGGCTGAGTACCAAAAAGAGGCCTAGAAAATGGGTTCCGTTGCACCCCCCTGGCAGCCTTGTTTGCATAGTTGGGTTTGGTAAATACATCCCTGAGCAATATAAATCTGTATGTTTTCCAGTCTGAGAGGTGTTAATTTATAAGTAAATCAAGTATGAATACATTCGTAATTTATGTGCATAAATTAAATATTATACTGTTAACTAAGTCAACGTAGCACATTTGTTCTGGAATCACTTCATTTTAAATTCCAATAGATGTGTTTTTTTTCAGAGGAGGCGTCTCATCAAGTTCTGTAATACATATAAATGATTTTCTATAGTTATACAACATAGAGGATAAATACGACGGTAGTGAAAGTTAGGGTGGGCGGTACGCCATCCAGTGTGTGCGCTTTTTCACACTTGGAAGGGAATGTCCTTTCTGTGAATCATAGAGGAATCGAACTCGCAACCTTTCGATTTGTAGTCCGGAGCTCTACCGACTGAGCTATCCCGCTCCCTAAAGAAATGTAGGCTAAGCTAGTAGGATATGCTAAGGCTAAATAAATATATATTTTTTTTTAAAGGCACATTTTATATAAAGAAATGTAGGCTAGTAGGATATGCCAAGGCTAAATAAATATAAATGTGTATCTGATACAGCAACAATTTTGGCAGGGCCTTCGGCCTATACTATAACATTTTTTTTATTAACGGCAAATTTTACTAATGTTGGCTAGGCTATAGGCTAAATATAAAAGTGTATCTGATGCAGCAAAAATTTTGGCAGGGCCTTCGGCCTATACTACAACATTTGTTTCTTTTAACAGCACATTTGATGTAAAGAAATGTAGGCTAGGCTAGTAGGATAGGCCAAGGCTAAATATAAACGTGTATTCGATTTCCGCGATACAGGAATTTTTTTAGCAGGCCCTTCAGCCTATAGCTTACTAGGCCTATAACAGTTTTTAACAGCACATTTTGTGTAAAGAAATAAAGGCAGGGCTAGTAAGATAGGCCAAGGCTAAATACGACGGTGTATTCGATGCAGCCAAATATTTGCACGGCCTTCGGCCTACTATAGAACATTTGCTTTTTTGTTATTTTAACGGCACATTTTGTGGAAAGAAATGTAGGCTATAACTTAGGCTAGGCCTAGGCCAATGCTAAATATAAACATGTATCCAATACGGCAACAATTTTGGCTGGGCCTTCAACTACATTAGGCCTAGTCTACTGCACAAACTTCCGGAGATTTTAGGCTAATAAGGTTTTTTGACAAATCATAGTGTTTTCCTAACCCTGTCCCCAATCCTTACCTTATCAACACTAATATGACGGTTGCCTATTTAGGCCTAAGATGAATATCCTAGTTAGCCTATGCCTAAAGCCGGGTAAACTACGTTCACCAGCAAATCGAAGCTAGCCTAGCCTAGTCTCATTAATTAAGTCATAGCCTAGTTCGTAAATCAGGCCTCTTAACCTTTGCATATTGTTTCAATGTCAAGTCTGCGACTGTGTACACCTTTTGTTGGCCCATAACGTTAGCCTAACAATAACGTTAAACCTATCAGATTATAGACACCATAAATGCATTTCTGAATCTGTATTTCAGAGTGATAACAATATTATTAGGGCCTAATTACCTTCAGTCGTTGCCGAATGTAGCCTCTTTCTGGTCTTTGCTTTATTGGTAAAGTCTTGATACTAGCAACGGCGATGGTAAACGTATTGGTCGAAGTTAGCTAGGCCTAGGCCTACTACATTCCATAATGCCTCTGTTTGCTGTGCAATTTGAAATTTTCTCCCGGAACCAATTTCTTTCCACTCTCTTGCACTTGACAGAAACGTTTTCCAACTACGATCTGTAAAATGTGACAGTTTCTCGTCGTTTGTTAACCGCGTATGACACAAACAAGAGGCAGTTGTGGGGGCAGCCATGTTTTGTGTTGACAAAATACTGAAAGCAGATCACATGACCTAAATAAGGGTCATTCATTGGTTGAAAGTGCAGCAGTGGATGGTCCTCATTACTGCTTTTGGGCTTCCGCTCATTTAAAATATGCCTATGTTTAACCACTGTTTTCTTCCAAAATAACTCATGTCGTTGCGGAAAACACACTGAATATTGTTTCTTTTACTATTAAATGCCCATTTCATTACTCAAACTAAAGCTGCAAGAGGGGTGCAACGAAAGTGTGGAAATTTGATACTCAGCCGATGGACTACTCGCTTGTACCGACTCATCCGTTGTTAATTAGAGCCAGAATTTATATATCTACAGCTATACAGAATGTGAATACTATATTATATCCCATGCACACATGTGGGGTTCACGTCAAAACCATACTCACAATATGTGAACTCAACATCATATTAGGTATCATGTCAGCCTCACAGACAAAAGTGTTCCTGTTACTTTATTACACTAAACAATTTGAGGTTAATTTACCGTGATATTTGAATCATGACGAGTCAAATTATTTTCAGATAATTTTCGGATAAGATTGACTTGAGCAAATAAGACAATTGATTATTGGTGATGTAGTAGCTAGGGGCCTACTGAAGACTTTGATACTTTAGACTGTCTTTTATCTAGTGCAGGTTACTAAGATCTAACTGAAGGATATAAGAAGATATTTTAAGATTTTATGAAGTATATGTGTCCATTTCTGTTCTCTTCTTCCAGTTGTACCTACTACTAGTTTATTATTTATCATTTTTGAAATTTGATTCCATTGGCTTCTCTTTGTTTTATAGGAGAAGAAAACCCAGGCAAAGTTGATGACAGATGCAGCTCTGAAGACAACACAGAATTATCTCAGCAAACTCTGGGTGGGACAAAATAGGAGCAGGTGAGAGAAACATATTCAGGGTAATTTAGCTATTTATAATAATAATAATAATTATAATAATCAGCAGTTATTTTTACGACGCTTAAGCGACCACAAATGTGGGAGAAACCCGCAAGGGCTTATGGATTACAACTTACACGTCGGGTGGCTTCCAATTCAACATTTTAACTCAAAATTGGAATCTTTTCAATTTAGAAAGTCATTTTAGATGGGAAAACCATAGATTGCTCTTGGATGAAAAACCCATCTTACTATGACCCGGCCGGGAATCGAACCCCGAACCTCCCGATTTCTAAGCCTCATTGCTTTAAATGCCACCGCCTTTATCCACTCCGCCACAGCACCGGTCAGCACCGGTCATATTTGAGGAATTCAAGGGCCAATTCTTGATAACAAACACCGTGAAGGTTTAGCTCTGCTTTCCAAGTGTATATCCAGAGGTAATTTCTGTTACTGGTGGAGGCATATAGCTGTTGCTATCTGGCCACTCTACAGTAGCAGAGTTGCTATACTGTTCACTTCAACATGTCTTGGTTTCATTTGGATGTTTCAGTTGGAGTGTATGGGAATGTGAGAGGAATCAAAGCAAGTGATATGTTTTCATTGAGCTAATGATTGTTGCAATGTTCCACTGACCATCATATTCACTGACGTTACCAGCCTCTATGTAATAGAATGTTTTGTGTAGCCCAATAAAGATTTAGTCCTATCTCTTTCAATGCGTATTATATTGCCATCTAAAGTACCTGGTTCATCTTGTTCACAGGAGCACTGCCCTGCATGAATTTCGTGAGAGTCTGTTCGAGGAGATTGTGGGTCTAGACATGGACATGGAAAAGCGGGTAAAAGCATCAGAGAAACTTCATGCGACAGCTCGAAAGATGAAGAGCTTCGATGATACAAAATAGTAAGTTAGTTGTTGTGTATAAAATAGAGTGAAGAGACTAGTGCCACATTCTGCTATGTAAATAGAAACCTTGGTTATCCAGGCATATCAGGATTGGTCATTGGCCCATGCTGTGATGCTTCCAACTAAACTCCTAAACAATTAATAGTTCTTGTTGCTTGTCCTCGTGTTTCAATGTATTTATCGTTATGCTTTTCTATTTTCATAACAGCTGTTTTTATATGTAAAGTTTGACCTTTAACATATCATAGAGGCTTTCAGGAAACACCTTAGATGGGTGGGCCAAAGCCATAAAAAATAATTAGTTTTCAGGATAGCTTGTCGGGACAGCTTGTCGGGATAGCTTGTCGGGACGGCTTGTCGGGACGGCCCGTCGGGACGGCCCGTCGGGATAGCTTGTCGGAAAATAATATCCCCTTTTTGTTCTCTTCTACACCTTAAAGAACAACTATCTCTTCTATGGTTTCCATTTGACAAGTGTGTATCCATTTACCTCCATGGTGAAATAAGCTGTCCTCATCAGTGACAATGTCAGCATCTTTTCATGTTTGTTTTTGTTTATCATTTTCAGTTTAAAGGTCATACGCTCCCTACATGAGAACTATGTTCAAGAACTTCAAGAGTTGGATGGATACCTCGGACAGGCCCTGATGGAGACCCTTCCGGCCATATTGGACCAGGAACTGTCATCGTTAAGGAGAAAGATTGTCAATGACATGGTAAGTGTAGATGAGCACACTATTATTAACTTTTGTTTGTATCTCTTTTTGCACAACTCAAGGTAACAACAACACTGGGACATTGTTTAACAAATTTTGAAAGAAGAAGGAAAGAAAGTTTTGGGTCAATTGGGATTTTAACCATGGACCTTAGAACCTCTGTGAAAAAAGTCCTGTGCTCTCCCAAATTAGCTGTTTTTCAACTCTTAGTTGTTGTGGCTGATAACTATATGTTTGTATCTTTTTGGCACTTTATTTCCTGTCCATTTTCTTGGTGGGATCAAATACTTTACCAAGCTACTGTGGCTTAAGACAGACCCCCCAATTTTTCCCCACCCTACCCTTAAGCAAAGAACTACTGAGTCAATATGATGCATAAGGAAAATGTCTAAATGTCTAAAAAAGTCACTCCAAAAGTCAAGTGGTTGGTTGTATCCACACTCTTAATAGTTAGGAAAAGGGGTATAAGACTATGCATGGTTTAATAGTAACTCACATAAATGTAAAACTTAAAAATGAAGGTGTAACCCAATCAATCAATCCAATCAATCAATCATTGTTGGACCTTGGTATGATGTTATGCTCCTCAGACTAAAATTCACTAGGGTGTGGGTACATAGTACAAACATCTGTCCATGTTAATGAAAACCCCACATTAATGGAAAAGCCCACATTTATGAAGTCCCATATAACATGGAGACATAGCTAGACATTGTCAAAAAGACATACATTGTTAGAAAAATGATTAATACATGTTTACTCTTTTTTGAACAGCGTGTTCAAGAGCTGGACCAAATGAAGAAAGCATTGAACTCTTACCTCTGCATGTGAAAGGCGTTTTTTCTTCAGATGTGAGACGTCTGCTAATTTTTGTATTTACATAAAACCCAGTAAGTGATGCCATCTGCATCTTGATTGATTTGTAAAAAAGTCTTATTGCATTGTTTATCATATCTATACGGTTTAAATATGGGAGACTCGAGTACAAATTTTCATATTTCTACAACTTTAACAGAGGGAAACCTTTGCAAGTCAATTACATTCTACTTTGGGTTAGGTTTTCTGCAAGAAGATAACATCTGCAATGAATTTACGCAGAGAGAGAAAATGGCAAAAAGAAATAATAAAAGATTTTTATTGATAATTTATTAATTTTCCTTCTCTCAATTTGGAAGAATTTTCTAACGACACAATGTGCTGTGTTTACTGCTTATATTTTACTTGTTTCAAGCAAAAGTTAACTTGTTGAAAAAAAACATTATTTATATTCTGGAAAGACATGGTTTTTGTGCCTCAACCAAAGGTTTTCCAAAGTTATTTTGCCTTTTGATATGTTAGATCTGATAGAATTCAACCAAGAGTTTAATATTTGTTGGTGGGTTAATATTGATGCTATAATTGCTTCCAAAGGGTGGTGGAGCATCAGTACCTCATGAGATATATTTCCTGGAATGTTCAACCAGGCCCGAGACCTGCCATAGTTCTTCCTTCCACCCTACATCATCGTTTTCACTTGTCGGTGTTAGCATGTCAATCTGATATTGTTGAACCTTGGTCTAAGTTGGGATTTAGCATCATTTAAAATGAACCCGCATGTTTATTCATATTTTCACATTTCATATGCTCAGAAACAATATACAAAATGTATTCACTTAAAAATTAGAATGAAAAAAGTAAAAATTCATAATAAGTAACATTTTATAGTGAAGAATGAAACTTCCATAGTCGTTCCATCATACCCTGGGTAAGACTTTAAACATGTCAGAAATCACCTAGTCTAGATCAATTTACATTATCATTGATACAGATAAATTCTACAACAGATAAAACCCTGCAGCATGCCTCCCTCGTTAATTAAGCATCCTATAATTGATATTGCTCAATTTTGTCAAAGTTAATGGACAGTATTTCTATATGTTAGTAACTGTTGAGTTCATTATTGTTGTTTGCAGTATTCAGATAAAAAAATAAAGAAAACTAGTAAAAAGTGTTTTATGTGTCTTCTTCATTCTTTGAATGTTCTTTACTTTCACACTCGGATTTATCACTAGCTGTTTTACCTTTTTAACGACATAATTTTAAAATTTATATAATTTTATAATTACATAACACAATCTTTACACCTTCCATAACAGAGGTCTTACAACCATTAGGATTGATAATACCAATGAGCTAGAAACCAAACTAGAACTAGAAACACACTCTGTGATTGTTTAAAATAGAACATTGTCAGTAACTAATGTTCCTGAGTTATTTTCCTCTCCATTTAACATAAATTAAATTACCTTGTAACAATATAATTTATAGGTAAAAAATGTGTACACTTTAGTCCATTTAATTTTGGCTACAATAATCTTGCTGAAAGTGGAAAAAAGTAATAGCAAATTTTGATGCAACAGTGATAATGGGTAAATACTTCCTAAAGGTCTTTGGAATATAATTTCAAATGATATAAGAAAGGAATAAAGAAAATTGATAATGGAAACTTGGACGGGTATGTTAATAATCAATATACATTTGAAGGTCCTGTAACTTTTTGGCATTTCTAGCATACTTTATGCCCAAGTCGAGCACATTAAATAACTTTAAATTATTAGTCATTTTTGATAAATACGAATTTATGAAACCCAAGTGGCATAAAATTAATATCTGGCGAGTATTGGGAGGAGGGCTTCCACCCTGTGGAAAGTAAGTGATACAGTCTAGATTTAAATTCCTTTATTGACTGGGAAATAACAGTTATTATTTCCAATAATACTTGCAAACTGTTAGACTCTGAGCAGAAACATGATTCTAAGCAGGCAAATCTAGGTTCAATGGGACCCCCTCCCCCTCTTCCCCCTTACTAATGGATAAGTCCAGAATTCCCAAAATATGTCCTCTTCAAAGAAAAAACTCCACTCAAGTTAGAAAGCCAAATTGTCAATAGTAGCATTCCTTCAACCAATTGTAGCACCATAATATAAAGTAATGTATCTTTAGTTAGATCCGTACTCATGACTCCTCACTCACAATGTTAAAAGCAATAAGTTTATCCACTCCGGAGAGATCACAATGAAAACATAGTTTTAGAATGCCAAAGGTGCCTCAATTTGAAGGAGAGCTTGAAGCCTGAACATTCACTAGTCTTGTCACCAACAGCTTTGCACCATCATTTAAGAACTGTTCACTGACGTTTGATCTGAGAATATCTGTCCATAGCAAATTGAATGAGAGCTTGCTGCATATGCATATTAATCACATAAGAGTCTACAGTATGAATATTCAAATTATAAATTCAGTATGAATATTCACTATAGTCTTGTCGCCAACTGCTTTACATCTTCATTTAAGAACTGTTCAGTGACGTTTGATCTGAGAGTATCTGTCCATAGCAAATTGAATGAGAGCTTGATGTATATGAATATTCATCACATAAGAGCTACAGTATGAATATTTACATTATAAATTCAGTATGAATATTCACTATAGTCTTGTCGCCAACTGCTTTGCATCTTCATCAAAGAACTGTTCAGTGACGTTTGATCTGAGAGTATCTGTCCATAGCAAATTGAATGAGAGCTTGCTACATATGAATATTCATCACATGAGAGCTACAGTATGAATATTCACATTATAAATTCAGTATGAATATTCACTATAGTCTTGTCGCCAACTGCTTTGCATCTTCATCAAAGAACTGTTCACTGGCGTTTGATCTGAGAGTATCTGTTTTGGAGGCAGTTGGTTTTTCATCATAGTCCAGTGTCGAATACCCGCTAACCGATAAATAACTGCTGTCGATTGTGTTTATGTCACCGGCCTGGATAGGCAATGGCACCGCGTGTGTCCTCTTTAGCTTGGGTTTCTTGTTAATAGCTGCGTAGAGTTCAGAATGTGAAATTGCTCCCTTGGGAGTTGATGCCAGGGGCTCCTTTCTTGTGGAACTGGATTTTCTAACTGGTTTTGGTAAAGTCGATGGAGGGGTCGACGGTCCCCTGGAAGGTGTCTCTTTCCATTTCGGAGAAGTTTTTGAAGGTTTAGGTAGCGTGTAAGACCCCCTTGGTACATCCCCAAGGGGTGGTAACCTCCGGACAGCGGGGGGTGGTCGTTCCTGCCTCCTTGGCAATGTTGGAGGTCCTGGAGATGGGAGAGGAGGTGGAGGAAGGGGTGGTGGTGTTGGTGGAGCACCTCCTATAGCAATGGGACTTCCTGGAGAGGCGGAAAGTTTTCCCTTTTCATCTACAGTGTCATAAGTCGTTGATTCTCTAAAAGAAGCAAAGCCAGTGCGAGCTGGAGAACCACTAAAGTTAGATAAATCATCACTGAAGGCCGGGTTATCAAATGCTGCTCCTCCTTCTTTATATGAAGGGTTAGCAAAGTTATTATTATCTGCTGAAGAAACGTGACCATTCGCGTGCCCATTCATTCCGCCATTTGACTGTACATTAGTTCTCCCATTGACCTGACCGTTTGAACGCCCATGTGTAAGTCTGTTTTTATCTGGCGGCATTTTTCTAAAGTGGAATTTAAAAAGGAAAAGAAAAAGCAAAACCATTACTTTGAGGAAGCAGGTTATGCTTGAAAAACACACACAAGGATAACGAAATCGGAAATTAAAAAACTTTTTTTTTTCTGATAAGAATTTTAATGTCATTTTAATACATAGTTTGTAAAAAAGAAGCATATTGGTCCATGCCCTCAGCTTCGTTGCTTTTCCGTTGTTGAAATATCGCAGGTTATTCACTTTATTGAGTGCATTGCGCAATAATATGTGATGTCATACATAGTGAAAAAAAACAGTTGGTTTTGATTTAAAATTTGAATGATTTACATAACCTTGGAAAATAGCTGTGGGATGGAATTGTATTTGATGCCGTTAAGGTATGTGTATGGTTAAAGCTAAGTTTACGTGACTCCATCAATATTAAATGGATATTCCGGAAGATGACGATGATTTTATTAAGAATAAATGACGAAGTTATTTAGAAAAGAAAAGCAAATTTGTTGATAGTTTATGAAATGCATCTGGCAACAGTAGCGATATCACGAGTTAGGGACAAGATACCGGGATGGGGTTTCCACCTAAATGTGTGGAATATTTAAAATGTCAAGCAATTAATTACTTGAATAGAACATTACATTAGAAAATAAAATGTTGAAATTATTGCATATTACAGGCAGGTAAAGAAAAAAAATCAGAAACGGAAAATAATATTTCAAAAACTAAACATGTCACTAAAATATGCCGATTATTTAGAATTTGACGCAAACGGAAAGTAAAACTGCCACTTGCTCTGTAATTTGTAAACGAGGGCGCGCATTCACTGTAGGCTGTCACACTCGAGGGTTAAATGCATAGTTAGTATCGAATAAAAACTCTAGGTAGACGAGGGCGCACTCGAAGACCAAATTTTCACAGCAGGAGAGAGGTCTGCGCTACGTGTGGTTTACTAGGTTCTTGAACAAGACTTTACCAAACAGACGCTAATGAAATGATATTCAGTTGTTTAAGTTCTTTCATGGATGTAGCACTCTGTTTGTCACGAAATATCTATTACCCGAGAAAGCTTTACCCGAGAAAGTTAGATAATCAAAGTTTAACTAATATATATAACATACGGTGATTTCGTAACTATAGAGAGGAACGCGATTTCTCTTAATTTACATGTAAACTTTTGGAGCTCAATTTGCTTATTTCATCCCCTTTGATTATGTGGACTTCGTCATTAGCACACATAGAGATACTTTGAAAGCAGCATAGAGAACTGCAATACAGTAACTGGTTGTTAGGGGAACATAATTACGTTCATTTGGTAGAGGATTTGAATAAGCCTTACAAGATATTCTTATTTGTGAAATATAAAAGCCAGCTGCTTTAACGAAAGTGATCTCCGTTAACCAAACTGCTTACACTGTAGATTGGCGCTTAATGCCCCCCCCCCATATTTTATATCCTTATCCACCCAACGCAACACCAAGAGACATGTGTAGGGGGGGGGGGGGGTTCCGCTTGTAACTCAATTTACAACTCTAATTTTCGTCATAAAAAAGGGGAGGGGGGATAATCTGCTAGAACACATTCATATATAGCCTTACATTTGTACATCGCATGTTAATCCCACTCATGCAAAGTAACCTATTCAACCTATTCTTATTCAGTGAGTCGTCAAAATCTTCCCCATGCTGGAAATCAATTGGCCTTTGGGGGGGGGGGGGGGGGGGGGGGGGGGGGGGGGGGGGGGGGGGGGGGGGGGGGGGGGGGGGGGGGGGGGGGGGGGGGGGGGGGGGGGG
>JAIPMN010026651.1:20238-33146 GCA_020650975.1 Apostichopus californicus
GTGCATGTGAGTTTACACCTCTATCATCACTATAGGTACTTCAAGTCACGCCTTGGTGACTTTCGTGTTCTTCAATAGGGAACGATAGATCACTGTACAAAGCAATCAAATACATTTGGTTTACTTACACAAAAGGGGCCAAAGTTTCGGTACTGGGTGAAGAAGTCACCTTTGTCTTGGGACGTTTTGAATTTCATGAAAGAAGTTGGTTTTCTTTCTTTTCTTTTCTTTTCTTTTCTTTTCTTTTCTTTTCTTTTCTTTTCTTTTCTTTTCTTTTCTTTTCTTTTGACGGAAGGTTTTCACAATTGCCCAGTTTCTTTCACATATTCAACCATTTGGAACTTCCTTCACAGACACCCTCCCCTAGCTCCTTCACAGACAGCTCCCCTTTGCCACAAATTCACTATAATATTTATGTAACAAAACTTTAAAAGAGCCCTATAATAGTTCCCTATGCAAACTGGCCGTCAAAATGTTAATTGCTTCAGGACAAACTGCTGTTTGAATTGCGATCACAGTTACCCACATATAAAATACATCAGGGGTTCTCAATTGGGGGCCACCGGGCCAAATTGGGCGAAAGATTTCGATCTTGCCACGAAGAAAAACGTAGGCTCTTCATTTTGCACTGGTCGTGTATGTGTACCCTAAAGCCATATAGGATTGAGCATCCTACGGGCCTCCCTTGTACATAGCTTGCACGAAGGGGTATAGTTAGATTTCGATTATCTGGCACTTTACTACATCCAATGTTACTGTTTTATGACTCGCGTAGAAGAAAAATAATACGTGGGTAAAATAAAACTACCTAGAATCGCGCCGTATTCTTCAGAATGGTAAATTGGAAGGACAAAGGTCACGACCTGGAGAAGTCAAGGAGGGGGACGGGGGGGGGGGGCGCAGTGCAAGAATGTTACCGATTATCTTAAGCTAGGTAGAAAGGAGTGCATACGCATGGAGACAGGTAAGAGTGGCGTGACGTAATTATATTCAACTGCATCTTACCTGCCACACGTGACAGCAGCTGCAAAAGTCATAATGATGACGAAAAGGAAGAGACCTGCCGCCGCCAGAAGGTAAGGGAGAAGAGCTGGTGAGAGGCAGGAGAAATTACAGAGATGATAAATATCATTAAAATTAAATATATATATATATATCTTTTCATAAGTAAAGCATTAGTGGGCATCTTTATTCAAGAAAAACTACTTTTATACGATTCTTGTGATCACCTTACAAAGTGGTTCAATTTTCTTGGGTTTTTTTTTCTCATGCTACGTTTACTATAAGTAGGTTTAAGTTTCAAACTTGACATCAAATTAACTTGGTGTAAAAGTAAGTTGGCCTGACGTTTCGATCCTAGCAGGATCTTCTTCAGAGGCTTTTTACACCATCTCTTACACAGGCTCTTTAGTGGATAAGCAGTTTGCTAACAGTTTTATTTTATTTGCAAAATAACTTAATTATAAAGATCTTTTGGAATGTTGCAAGGTTCCACACATCATAATGATAAGTTAAATATATCTAAACAGGGCCACATCGTAAATTAGATGAAACTTCATGTCGCAATATTAAAATACTAAATTAAATGTTACGTAAACTCTATTGAGGAAAAAAAAAGTGTTGTCTAACTGAGACATTTGAGTCAATTGAATACATTTTCTAGCCAAGAAATGTTGTGAGGTAAATAAACCGAGGTGCTGTCATGCAAAACTGTAATATTGTGCTGTAAAAAAAAAAATCTCATGACGCCGCACTCTGTTTTGGGTTGAAACCATTATGTTTACCAATCGATAGAATATTTGCACATCTTTAATCGACTAGATTAGATATTTTAGAGCTTGCAAGATTTTCACTGGACTTGTATCAGTGAATTATTAATAACCCTTTAAATCTACTCCAGAACATTGTGTGTCCCACATATTGAATGTTGCTAATTGCATCATTCCTGGTGACAATTTGGTTGACTAAAGTGATAGATACAGAGAGGTTATCGTTCTAAGTTCCCATCGCCGATTGTACCCATCGATGGTGGTACCCATCGATAGTGGTACCCATCGATAGTGGTACCCATCGATAATGGTACCCGTCGATGATGGTACCCATCGATGATGGTACCCATCGATAATGGTACCCATCGATAGTGGTGCCCATCGATAATGGTACCCATCGATGATGGTACCTATCGATTATGGTACCCATCGATGATGGTACCCATCGATAGTGGTACCAATCGATAGTGGTACCCATCGATAATGATACCCATCGATGATGGTACCTATCGATTATGGTACCCCATCTGGGTATGACGAATTCAATGGAATATGCAACTTGCAATAATGGAAATGTATCTTACTTTTGACGGTATCTATACCACCAACATCAGGTCGTTTCGTCAGTCTAGGGATCATCGTCTGAAGTCTTGTTCGTTCTGGTTCTTCACTAGATGAAGCTGTTGTCATAGCTACAATATGCACTGAAGACGCTGTGCCGTCACTTCCTGTGGCATTATTAGTTGTTGTTGCATCTGTTACAGACGCAGAGATAGTGGGCTGTGTCACACCATTCGTTATTCCCGTGATGCTTCTTGTAGGTGCACTCGTGGTGTCTGGGAGTGTTGATTGCGTCATCCGTTCAGTAGTGAGAAGGTTTGTTGCCTCCGTCCCTGTTATCGTCTGAGTAGTTGGCAGACTCGATGGTGCCGCAGTTCTTACCGGTCCAGCTGTAGTGACTTCCTCTGTGGCTCTCGCTGTTGTTTGTTTGTTTGTCGTAATTTGCACCACGGCACTCGACCTAACTAAAGGGGTACCGCTTACTGTTGACGGTGTATTGGTCACTGTTGACGGTGTATTTGTCACTCTAGGCGGTGTATTGATCAATGTGGGCGGTGTATTGGTCACTGATGACGGTGTATTGGTCACTGTTGACCGTGTATTGGTCACTGTTGACCGTGTAATGGTCACTGTGGGCGGTGTATTGGTCACTGTGGGCGGTGTATTGGTCGCTGTGGGCGGTGTATTGGTCACTGTTGACGGTGTATTGGTCACTGTTGACGGTATATTGGTCACTGTTGACGGTTTGTCGGTCCCCGTCGAAGGTATACGGGTACTTGCAAGATTTGTGGATGTGACCTCTAGCGTAGAACTTGTGACGGTTGACGGTGTATCTGTGCCTCTTTCCGATGTAACTGCTGGCGGTTTATCGGTGACCTTTGACGATACGGTTGAAATGTTCTGTGTCTGAGTAGTTTGGGCGGTATGGGCTTCCGTATTCTTCACACCGTTCGTAGAAACACTGATCGTTTTCGTGGCTGCGTTGAAAGAAGAAAATAGAACAGTGAACACATGCATAAAGCAAACGGGCGTGCACACCAGATGTATTTAACTTTCATTGTTTTATACTAGAACTAATGAGTGAGTGACATCACATTCTCTAGTATGAAAGTTTACGGAAGGTTCACAATTGACTCATTGTTTGTTAACATAGAGACTTCACGCACTAAGAATGGTATTAAAGTGTAAACAAATACACCCCGTCCTTGGATACTACGAAACCGACTACCCCAGGCACCTAACATTCCGTTCAATTTATCATCAATACAGTTCCCCACCTGGAAACAAGATACAACTATAGCACAGCTAATGCACGATTTTCTTTACACGTGAACAGTTTATTCGCGACCTCTGTATACTTCACCGCTAACTATCGATCATTTACAACCATCAGGTGCCCAATTGCCTATCTCATGTAAATTGACCAACATATTAATATAATATTAAACTATGAAAACTACAATCAATATATGATCACAGCCTAAAGCCTGCTCTTAGATTAAAATATTGATTGCGTCATATTCTATAGGTAACAATGAAATTATTTGGTCGCTTTATCAAGTTGAGATGTTCATACATTGGTGTGATAATTCTCATAAAATGCATGTATAGTTAAATATACTTATAACGCTGTTGGAATGACACTACGTAACAAGGGAATCGAATAGGCCTATATGTAGAGTAGGAATATATGTGTCGACAGTGCAGGTGTAATGTTCGAGGGGTACAGTGGCTCCTTTCCGCGCCCTTTGCCAGTTTTGTGAAAAACATCGTAAGTGATTCAGTCCATCTATAAATTTACAAGCGCCACTTGTTCTTAAAGAAAATTATTCTTTATTAATGCTGTCATAGAGAAAAGTGCCCTTTGACGAAATAGAGGATCAAAAATTGCTAAAAAGAGCTCCTTATTTTAAAAGACTTTATAGAAAATGTGATACAAAGTGCCGATTTGCTGAAGAACATTCACAGCAGTGCTGGAAAACTGGTTTAGGGATTCACGAGTGACAATACTTACCTGTTTCTAAGTCTACCTATGCACTTTTCTATCTACGTAAACTACATGATTGGAACGTTTTGGAATGCTCCTCCACTTCTCGGACACTCCTCAAAACGTTATAGCAAATTTTGCTGACGAAAATGCGTAGCGTTCTTCCTGGATGGTAGTTTCGGAAGGAGGCGTAAGTGGGGGGTGTCCCAGGGAGCAAGGGCGCAGTTCTAAAACGTTCCAATGGGTAGCTTAGTAAGATGGAAAGTGCAGATGTGGAGTGGGACACAGGTAAGAGAGGAGCGAATTCAATCGCCCAGTTTCCCTTCCTTCCGGATTTTAGGGATTATTCTGTCGTTTTCACCCACAAGTAGCATGCCTCCTTTTCCCCTGATGTCCCCTTTCCCTTGATACCCTCCCTTTCGACTACCCCCCCCCCCCACTCCCCTCCATTCCCTGATCTCCAAGTCTCTTTAGATCGACCCCTGTTCCACCGCCTCTGATCAACGTCCATTCTCTCATGTCCCCAAAAGGTTTGATGGACAGCGTTGGATTTTTCGGTGAGGATATGGAAAGGAGGTGGGGTGGGGGGGGGGGGACAGTTATGACCTTATGTTAAAACCGACGGTGGTTTTGTCATGTATGACATAATAAGGACGTCTAAGATATGGCGTTCACGCCATTACATCTCCTGCAAAATGGCAAACACTAGATATTTAATCCTATACTCCTCTTTAAGCATCGAACGTCAGTTATGATGAACATAATTTCTATATTCAGTGCGATATGTTTATTCTTAATTTTTGTTGTTTATTATAGATGTATCTACGCGCTTTGCAAATGCTCTCCTTGGAAACTATACAATTCTTATGTATATTAATGGCTCTTATGTTTAGATACTATACAAAGCACATAATCAATATATAGGACACATCTCTAACAAAACGAACGCAGAGACAAACCACGCACCGACGGAACTAAACGGAACTATTCATATAGGCAGGCATTTTATAGTTTTACACAACATGTCAAGGCTGGTGCCGTGTTTACATTACTAGCTACTGCTGTAGTCTTGGTTTCCCTTAGTAGCAATTAACGGCAAGCCAAGTCTTTATTAGACCGTCTATCGTCAAGGTGATTTAATTAAATTTAGCTTTCTGTAAATAACGGGGATTACTAGTTGCTATTTAATGACTGAACATTCTCTGATAGTTATAAGCTATTAGCGAAAAATAGGATCGCACATGCTTTAAGATCACAATTATAAAGGTGCATACAACGCAGTTAGAATGGAGAATTATTATTGTAGGCCAGTTGAATGGATAACCTTACAAAAGTAATAGAATATAGTTAAATTCGTTTCGCGAGTAAATAAAGGAGATGAAAAAGGCACATGTTTCTGAATATCGTGGTGAAATATTGTTTCGAGATAGCAAGATATGAAACTGACACAATTTGTACCGAAGGTACAAAAACCTAATCCAGTGTCAAAAGAATAAATTGAAGGAATAGAACTAAGCAGAACAAAATTGTTGTCAGTTTGCAAGTATGACATCACACATGTTTGCTTCAAGTTCACTTAACGTACAAACTGTAACAACTGCAATTATCAATACCTGGAAGCTCTTCTCAGGAATGCCATATTCACCAAGAAAATAGAACTTGTACCCCTTTTCATCAGTTTAAAATAAATTAACCTTGGACTATGCTGTTAAATAATAGTTGATTCGAAACGACGTTGGAGAGCTCCTCCCCCCCCCCTCGTCCTCCCCCCCCCCCCCATATTGACTCGAAACTCACCTTCTGTGCTTAAAGGTATTGTGGACCCGGCAGCGGTTGATGATATGACAGGCAGACTGGTTTCATACTTAGTAGTTATTTTCTCAGTTGATTGACTTTCAGTGGTCTTTTGTGTAGTCGTCATAGCTGTCGTCGCGGCCTTTGTAGTCAGCAGACGTGTCGTCTGTGGTGGCGGCGTCGTCGTTGCTTGTATTGTTGTTCTAACTGTAGTCGTCGGTACCGTCGTAGTTGATCTTGTTGTTGTTGATGTTGTTGTTGTTGACGGAGGAAGTGTTATCGTCGGATCTACGAATGTAAAATGACGTCAAATAAAACGTGAGGATGATGTAAAGTATCAGAGTAGGAATACATAGGTGTGTTTATACATAGGTGTACATAGCTCTACACGTCGGTGTATTAATATGTGTACACGTAAGGATATATGCATAGATGTCAACATAGAAATACATATAACTGTATACATATAGGCACACATCAGATGTACATGTAGGTGTACACATTGATGTTTACATACCTAGGTGGATCCATAGCTCTACATATACATACATATATTTGTATACATACTGTTTGTGTACACATAACATGTACACACAGGGATATATGCATAGGTTTGCACATATTATGAACATATCAATACATATTGCTGTATACACGGGCACACAGATGTACATGTAGGTGTACATATTGATGTATACATACATAGGTGGAAACATAGCTGTACACGTGCATACATAGATGTATTCATACTGTCTGTGTACACATAACATGTACAACCAAGGATATAGGCATAGGTTTGCACATAGTGTGAACATAGAAATACATATAGCTGTATACACCGGCATACAGATTTACATGTAGGTGTTTATATAGGTGTATATATAGGTCTACACATACGTAAATACATAGATGTACACGTTTAGGTATGTTACAGGGGGCGCAATGGTAAACTGGTACCAATACGCATAGAATGAAAACTACGGTATTCTGTAAGTAACACACGCAATGGACAGTCGAAAAGAATGTTTTTTTAACACTCTAAGTCACAAAATGCATTATACCTAACAAACCGACTTAAAAACCGAAAACCGGCTTCTTACCTGGACAAACGACATTAAGACCATTCCCTGTCCATTCACCTTCTTCACTACATTTCAAGTTATAGTATGTCGCAAAGGCTTTCCCAGAATCAATGGTGCAAATATACAAGAAGGAATCGCCAGCCAAATAAACCGCTTTAGGACCTCCGATACGGATTTCACCGAACATTGGCACCGGCGGATCTGAACACTGACGGGTACATGTCGGGAGAGACACGTTCCAGCCTCCCATTAACTGACAAAATAGTGCACTGGATCCCTCCTGGAGGTATCCTTCGGGGCAAGCATCTCCGTATGAGAGTATGGATCCACCGGAGAACACCGGATCGATAGGTGATAGATTGGCGGCGTTGTCAACGTAACCGGGATGGAAGCAAGCTGAGCCTATGATTGGAACTTTGAAAGAGAGAGAAAACCAAAACTATACAGTATGAAACGTTTCCCGGAAGGTACGTTAGGCGGTAATGAAGAACTTAGCATGCATAGACTCAGGAAGTGTGACCTGATTAATTCGCAGAAAATATTGCAGGGGTCCTACCTGGACCGCGTAAGATTTGTCACAGAGGTTCTACTCGTACGTCGGCATGTAATATACATTTATGAGTAGTCAAATGTATTATCAGAATACATAAAAATCAATATGTTCCTGATACGTCAACTGCCGTTAAGTAGTTAATTCCGTTATAGACATAATGTCCATTTATGTTTTTATTTAAAGCCAACTTACGTTACCCCTATCAACATAGTGGATTAACCTGCAAAGCTTCAGCTGCATGGACTATTGTATAGGGGGTTAACAATTTCTGAATCAAACACAACATATTTTAATATTTAATGACATGTTAACTACATAATATTATCAACATTTAATAATTTAATAATATCAAGTACAGTTTTAATATTCCTTGGATGATTTATTCTACCTGTTGAATGTTTTTTTTCTCTAACAATACACTGACAAACAGTGCAGACCCTACGATTTTAATAATAGCAAAAGTTCTCTGGCCAAAGGATTTGTACCAACGAAGTCTTCGGCTTTGAGTACATCGTTTCTGTGGTTTGCCTTGTTGGACGAATCTAACCAGAATAGTAATTGCAGACTTTGCGATCCGAGTTTTAGTCATTGCCGACTTTCCAATCCGACTTTGCAATTAGGTATCATCGGACAACTATCTTGTCTGATGATCGCTCAACGTGTGAATCTCTGAGTAACAATTATTTTGGATATATTCCGATCGAAAAAAACGCATGTAGACACTTAAAATGGTAGAATGAGAAGGAGGGGCAATGACCGGGGAGCCGGTTTAGAGGGCGCACTGTGTTAAAGGGTTACCAAGTACATTATAGGCACGGTAGAACGAGTTCTAATGTTGTGAGGAGACAGGTAAGCGAGGAGCGAAGTAAATCTCTGGGTAACAGTTACTAGTAAGTTGGTCTTTTGTGAGTGTTATAATCAAGATGTGCGATCTGTAAGTCGTGCACATAATATCAAACGTGGCCGAACATGTGCAGCTATTATTGAGGTTTACTGACAAAGGCTTTAGACTACATTCGTGACAATTATTAAGACCAGTAACCTTTAGGTTATCAGACCGTATTATAACCTTTTCGATCTCTTCAAAATAGCTGAAGGCTGAATGTGCTTTGTCGATATTTTGATTTGAATAAAAGAGCAGACTTTCCTTTCAGCTTCAAATAAACTCCTGTTTGTAAACATTTTATCTTGTTTGTTTCGGTTCTGTACGGAGGCGTTGAAGGTACATGTAAATTGACGTTTTATGAAATGCAACAACTCGTCAATATGACAAAAAGTTGAACATTTTTGTTTTGACGATATATTCTAAATCGTCAAAATGTCGCAAATCTGAAAAATTACGTAGTCGCCGTGCATGAACTCTCCATGATGACAAAAATATGAAAATTGACGTTTTGACGACATCATAAATAATCGTCGAAATGTCAAAGCTCTGAAAATTCACGGCGTTTAGTCGAAATGCATTGAGTCGTCAAAATGTCAAAAATTTAAAAACTGACTTTTTGTCGAGAAGAATGACCGCAAAAATTTAGAAAAATCGGAAAACTTTGTCGAGATGCATCTCGCCAAATCCTCAATTTTCAGATATTTTCTATATTGACGAGATTAATTGCATCTCGCCATAAACGTCAGTTTTCAGATGTGTTTAAGTTAGTATTGGTCGACAAAATATTAAATTTTGGGATTCTTGTCATTTTGACGAATAATTGCATCTAATCAAATCGTCAATTGGCATGTCCTTTCTACGCTTCCGTATAAGCATTATCAAATTTAATTGAGCAAGGCATATTTGGCCGGAAGGTAAAAAAACCCAGTAAAACTTTGAAATTCACAGGAAGATGTTCTACCAACTGCATTTGCTAGACAGACTTCAGATGTTGACGGTCTCACTCCCTCCTAAAGAATATTATTATAGAGTGGATATGTGTGAGGACAGCCGTGAACACCATAAGGATTGGTCGATAAGTCGGCACCAATTACCCACAGCCGACCAAGTGGCGCAAAATACGTCACCGAGCCCCACTTCTTGAAGTCTGCATTTTACTTACTGTAAGTGCATATTATGGATAAATATTTTGCATTCAATATTTCCCTTGGTTTCCCCTAAATTGACCCCGGGCCCTGGCACAGTATCCTTCATCCATGACCACCACCCACCCACCCGCCTTCCTCCCCTCCCTTCGTCAGGTCTTACCCGACCCATTTTCCCGCCTTGGATAGTCTTTAAACCACAATCATATACAACACAATACATACACTGTATGAATGCTACAAGCCATACTATATCTCACCAGGTATTTCGTATACGTCCATACGATATTCGCCACCGCATAACTGCGTATTATTTCCCGTACACGGATAGTCACAAAAAAGCGCCTGCCCTCCAACATCATACTGCGAGAAATCACCGCCACAAAAGCACTGTCTTCCAGCTTGTAGCGAGTAAAAGCGGAAATTCTGCGCCTCGCAGATGGACCTACAGAGGTCAAGGGTCATTTTACTGTTACTTTGACAGTAGGGTTGACCTAAGCTGCAGTCGTTAACGCACTCTTGGTTGACCGCTTCACTCTTAGGACAGAAGATAAGGTCCGAAAGCACACGGTCGTTGGCGTTGTCCCAAAAGCACCCTCTGTAGAAATCTGTAAAATATATTTAACAAATATGTATGTCACTGTTGATTTTGGTTACGTTTGGTAAAAAACCGGTGCTGTGGCAGAATGGATAAAGGCGGTGGCATTTGAAGCAGTGAGGCTTAGCAAATCGGGAGGTTCCGGGCTCGATACCCAGCCAGGTCATAATAAGGTGGATTTTTTTTTTTTATCCAAGAGCAATCTACGGTTTTCCAATGTGAAATAACTTACTAAATTGAAAAGATTCCAAATTTGAGATAAAATGTTAAATTGGAAGCCACCCGATGTGAAATTTGTAATCCATAAGCCCTTGCAGGTTTCTCCCACATTTGTGGTCGCTTAAGCCCCATTTTCTTGCCGAATGTCGTGCAAATTCTAGTTTTCTATTTCCACGCAGTTGAATATTATAGGTATGCTATAGATTCACTTGTTATACATATTATACATTATACTACATATATTATACTACACACTTTCAGTTTTGCTTTCGAGTACATTATTTTGAATGCAATCAGAAAAGCATTTGGATTCGGCACTTTGAGAAATATTTCAGAATTTGTTTAAAGGTGGTTGTTAAAAGGGTGGGGTGGGGGTGGATATCCTCAACTAACGAGTTAGTAACGATTCATTTCGGAACAGATCCTTCTATATCCCAAGCACACGTTAAGTGTATAGGCTTTTATCTGTTTGCTTCATTAACAAGCCGTCGAAACATTTTCTAATTGTATACACCTTGACTCATGATCTGGTATTTATTTAATAGGAGAGGGTTAAAATGTGATAATCACCTAACGAAACTACACACAATATATCATAAAGATCAGACAATTTTCACACTAGTTTGATATGTTTACTCAAGTCACGTGATGAATCAATATTCGTTTACACTTCTAGTACATGCACGATCTCTTCGCCGGACCGTTTATATACCTTTGGTGCCTGATACCGACGTCATTACTGGAACTGTGGACAACATGTTTGTGACCTACTAAAGTAATATGAATATATATAGTGGTGTACCATAACCACACCTACTAACCTCAAAACTAGTGTTAACCTGAATGTTCCCAAGAAGAAAAAAAAACTCGAGATGTTTGGCTAAAAACGTAAAATGTTAAAAGCAAACCTTTCTCAAATCATATAAACCTCATCGTTTTAGTATCATTCTAGCAATTTGTTTTTTTGTTCACAGCATTATAGTATTCCTAGACAGCTTTCTTTGACTTTCTCATAAGTTCTGTATGCTCTTTCCATTATTAGTCCTATACGTAAACTATTACACAACTCCCATGTAAATCTGCAAATAAGTCCTACTTTGTTTTGAAGGTTTAGGAATTTCCCAAGTGAAATGTGGAGATTCCACCTTGAGACAAAAGATCAAATCGTTAGTCGCACATTAATGTTCAAATCAAATAAAAGGAGTTTACCCCTGATCGACCTCGCAAGAGGTCCTACGGGGGATAATATATAAGTTTTGTAGAATAGACACTTTTTTGTTTCTAGGGAAAGTTGTCTATTATTCAATCAGGGAGATGCTGAGAAGTGAAGTATTGTTCAATTAACATTGTAAAGAAGCCACATTAATGTTGGCAGGTACTGTAGCCTATATGTGCCAAACAGTACAGTTTGAATATGACACAGAAACTGTATCAAGTTCCGACTATTGAAAGTTTTTTTAAATTTAATTTTAAGTTTAATACCTCAACGGTCTAGAAAGACCACATTAAGTATTCGAAGTAAATTCGGTAGGCCATTTACATTATTGTTGGGATGATACGTGTGCATATTGTTAATTTCATTACTGGTTATTATTATTGTTAGTATTCCATATGATGTGCATATGGCTCAGCACACTTCATACCAGTCGTTCAAATGGTAGGCTATATGTTACGTGCATAGACCTAACCTACAGTATAGGTACCACTCCGTTAAGTTTCCATAGGGATAGAGGTGTCTGGCTCCGTCTTAGGATTACCGCATAAAAGTGTGTGCCATATACCATCTTGATTTGCATTGTTAGCTGGACAGCACAAACAACCGGGCTGCTACAAGTACCAGAGACTATAGCTCGGTCCCTATAGTTACCCATCCAAGTAAAGACAGCACATGACTATATATCGTGCAAGTGAGAGTAAGCTCTTTATTGTGTGGCGTATATCATTTATGTTCGATGGAGCGCGAACCTTTTGAGTAACAAGTAACAAAAAAAAAGCACTTTATCAACCCAATAGCATAAACAGCATGGACCAACACAACGAGAGCGAACTGGGTGTCTATTATCTAAAAGACTTGTATCTAAGATCATGTGTAGTATATGTTCCCTTTCGAAGGGAATGGTGATGCACACCCGACGATGATCACACAGTCACAGTCTCGATGCAAGGGGACTAGGGTTGAGAGCGGATCAGTCGTTCGGTAGTTTGGTTTTCGTGCCCAGGTTATTTCCTGGGCAACTTTTCCTTAAAAAAAATAGACTTGTATCTCACGTTTATATAACTTCTCCCTCGTCTCACCTGACAAATTCTTAATAAT
>JAIPMN010026652.1:0-11457 GCA_020650975.1 Apostichopus californicus
CTTTGTTTAGGATGGTTCTAAATTATCTAATTCTGATGCAAAACATAATAAACCGGCTCACTATCAAATCACCGAAAGTTGGGGAGAACAAGAAATAAAATAATTAATTTTTATATGTTAGTTCTACTTGACCGTATCCCTTCAATGTATCCTTACGTCATGCCTGGATGCTTTCTTCAGGAGTTCTATGGTTGACTTCTGTGATTCCTGACTGCTTTCGTTACTGATGGCGACAACATCTGAACACAGCTCTGTAATAGTCTGGATGTCTTCGGCCTATGCAATAAAATGACCAAAATAACACAATGTTTAACTTGTCTCTTTCTACTCTAGATACTGACACTTTCTGGTTAAAGTCCTTCAAATTATAATTCGGGTTTTTACTTGTCTGTCTGCACTCTACCCCCTCATCTATTACATTGATTAGAGCTTTCTTTTGTTCACCTCTTCCTTAATCTTAGACTCGGTATATCTCTTATTTCATATTTATTCCACTACTTGTTTTATCTAACGTCATCACTTTGTGAAGCTGCCAATGAGCATGAGGATATCCTAAGTTTTCTAATCCATCAAATAGTACCTACTAACCTTACCCCAGACCCCCCCCCCCACCATCTCTCTATTCATATTCCTACCTGACAATAAACCAGAATGGACAACAATTACTGATAAATTTATTTCATTCTTGAAAATGTTTACAACAGTTTAAGCCGCATACCACACACTGTGTCAGAGTTGTATCATTGCTTCAACGGGATATTCCACGGTACAATGATATTTACACTAGCAGTTAAACAGGCTATATTTATTACAAAACATGGGCCATGTTGATCTTAACATACGTTTACCATCTTATCACCAACCTGTTTCCATTTGCCGGACTGCAGATCAAGTTGACAGGTTGTATCAGGCCAAAGAACTTCAGAGATAGAAAATTAAAACAACATTAACATATTACTAGTCGTGCTTACCTACAATAACAAAATAAAACTACCATGCTTGAAATATTAAATAATTCTCGATTGTTATTTTGTTTTTGTTGATGGACTATTTCTCTAAATGCAGCTCTCTTTCTGGTTTATTCATTTTCCAAACAGTAATAAACAAGCAAGATTAAAACGTACCGAAGTAATAGGTGTATTAACTACCTTTTAAATTTAGTAGGATACTTTGCAATTTTGATAGTATGATGTTTCTTACGTCACTTTGGTATTAATAGTCATTATCAGTAAATAGTCATTACTAAGAGAAACATGCCACCCCATCACCCCCCCCCCCCCGCACTGTGCCATATCTTCTTCTCTCATAGTTTATAGACGACCTTCGCAGTAAAGTGTAAATTGAATTAAAAATAAAGTAATACAGTGAAAGACGTTCATAGTAAGAAATAAAGTAAAATTTTAAATGTCAAATTCTGTAACATGTCTTTGTTCATCGTTTCAGCATCATAATATTGGTACTGCTTCCAACTACATAATTATTACAGATGAAAAGTCAGTTTTCACAGCAAAATTCATAACAGAAATGGCAAAGGATTGGAACACTTAGAAACATCTCATGTACCCATACACAATGGGTTAGGTCCTAACCTTACACGTGCTATATGAATGAATGGTATATGCACAACCACCATCTAGCAGAACAACGCAAGAAGTGCACGGCTGTGCTGAAACCAAAATATGCAAATGTATATAATGCACTAGTTCCAATAATTCTGTCTGAGAAGTTGCTCTCCCCTCCGCACTCCCGTCCCGCCACCCCCCCCTCCCCTCACCCTGCCCTTTCAAACACACAATCGTACTATCCAAATTCCTAGCACCCACCCTAAAATAGTTAGCACCTTCTTCAAACTTATTAAATTAACTCCCAGAGTGTTATCTGCCGCAAAATACCTTTAATATTCCTTGATTTTGCTGTTTCCGGTATCATCTCAGGACTGATGGATGTTGGAAGTTTACATCGATACAACCTGTAAAACAAGAAAATAATGAAGTAAAGAATTGTGACTAGTCTCGCTGATCTAAAAATATAAAAAAAAACGTCTGAAAACTTGTGATGATCGTTCCTCTCACGTTACTCAATCATTTCTGAATAATGTTGAACAACACGTACCCAGCTTAGTGTTAATATAAAATGATTTCTCTACACGTCTAATTTATATAATATACAGTGTACACATTAAATACATAATGATATAATGACAAAACGCTATCATTTCTTAAGGAAACTGTAGCTGGCATGGAACAGTAAGGTTGATCATATTTCAAAAGATTCCTCGGCTGATTTTGTCGTTCTTCTCTCTGTTTCTTATTGTTAATGTAATAAATTTAAGCGATTTCACTATTCAAATATATTGATGGTACCAAGAATGTTATTGAAATGATACACCCATTTAAATGTACAAACTTAAATATCTATAGCCTACTTGTGATATACCTGCCTCGTGACAGGTATGAGGCTCGGTTATAATAAACTACCCCGTGTTATAAAGTGTCTTTCACATAACTGTTTCAACTAAGATTTAAACTGTACACATTTTACCGTAAAACTGTCGCAGCTGTCATTAGTGGATGGAGAAGTATTTTGATTAATATTATTTTGTTTATAACATCTGCCATCTTTCACCAAAACATATCAGTTTTACAAATTCGCAATAATCTTTTGAGTACTAATTTTGATAATTTTGATCATGCAACTACATAAAAATCAGTGTCAAATATTTTTGTCATTATTAACTTAATTTGTTTTATAATATTAAAATCAATTATTATTCAGTACTTTGATTTGTTGCAATGACAGTACATAAACTGAAGCGGCCTTTTATAATTGATGATTATATTCTGCTGTGTCATGAGCAAAACTAGGGTGATTTTTTCATCTCGAAAATATATCGGGCAATGGTATATCTGTAGGTGGGACTGAAATTTAGAAGAATCTAAGAGGAAAGGGACTTAGCCATTATATACAATGATTCTCTTGGCTGTTTCAAATGCATTTTGGGAAATTGCTGTCTTTCTTTATTACTTTAACCAAACCTTTATAACTATGATTAATATATATTTCGTCTTCTACGCGGTGTTTTATGTATATGCCTACATAAGAACATTTATGTTAACCTACATACAAACATTCTAGACTTACGCTTAGACCTATATTAATTTATTCTGACCATGTATCTCCTCCATATCAATATCTTGTACTCACCAAAGTTCTTTGAATCTCCGAGACTGTACTCCATAGTTCAATAGTCCAATAACGTCTTCCTCAGTGAGTTCTGCTGAGAGTGCATTTACTGATAACTTCTCCAGTGTCGAGAGGGTTGGTAAACAAAGACCAGATTGGAGCACGATATCACCTTTATCTACCTTACTGTAGGACAACGTCAGGAATAGTGCAGATATTGGTATCTGCAGTGAGAGGAACACCAGGATTATTATGATCGCTCATTTTAACTTTCAACCCTCACGTGTTCTTATTGTAATTTCATTTAATAGCTTCAATTACAGTGTAACCTGCAATTGGTGCTTAAATTATTAATGATGTAAATTTTACTATTTATTCCTTTCCGAATATTATTGTATTAAAACAAAACCAAAATAATGTTGCATTAAAACAAACACATATATTTTGGACAAGTTATCCTAAAAAATTAAAATAAAAAAAGACTTAAGTTGCAATATGAATAATTTAGAGCAGACTGTTTTATTGACCTAATATGATAACAATGCACTATAAAATAGCTATGTATTTTGAGTTAGGTTTAATTACTCTTGGTCACGGTGAAACTGTCACCCGTACCTATACCCTTGTAGTATTAAGGTATAATTGTATTGCTTGCAATCCAGGTTAGAAATTAAAGTGTGATTGGAACGATTTTGGTTTCTTTTAACATAAAAATTAGTCTTTAAGTAAAAAAAAAGAAGGAAAACAGCAATATGCAGCACACCCATGTAATGTATATGTTTACTTTTATTTGCAAAATACATCCATCTGACGCATTTGTTTAATTCCATAAACACTCCAGCGATTTAAATAGACCGATGCATATATTAGTAATTTTTACCTTATTTGGAGTAGCATTTCCTGGTGCCATACAATAGTTTTTTCTGTAACCACTGGTGTATCAGAATATGCTCCAAACAACCCGAATTACAGTTTTACAAATTACGGCTGCATGTTTAGATTAAAGCACAACTTGACCAGTCGTACCATTGTCCAGTACCTAAATATGTAGGCAAAATGCCTAATACAGTAATTGTCATATGTGGGCAGTATAGCGTATTACTGTGTATTTCTCTCAGACTCGCTATATTGTTAAAAGTTAATTAGGTATGAATCTGATCGGTTTACAAATTTCTCCTCGAAAGTTTATATATCCTATAACTAGAACTGTAGGCCTACCTGGTCCACAAGCCTATTTAATTTAGCCGGATATAATACACATGTTCTTTCTCCTCGGCAAGAATGAAACTGCAGAGCAAGGCGATGCAGTAAGAAACAGCCGACGCTCGCCCACAATTCTCACGTTGACAGCCCGCCACAGAGGAAAACATCTACCGAGAATTCATCACACATTCGGACTAGCCTACCTGCCTAGCTTAGTGTGGAGTAACGAGTTGGTCTTCACTACACTGATTTTGTTTAGCAATTTTTTTAACTTTGGCTCTTTTTTTTGGGGGGGGGGGATTGATGAAAACATTTTGTGTAGATTTGTTAATAATTAAATGTATTATGAAGCCACATAACTTGATATGTGATTAATTTAACACAGCATTCTAAACAATTAAGACGTGCACTAACGAATAACGTTGCTAAATTGTGTCATCGCTCACCGAAGTGTGTTCGTGTATGTAACTAATTAAGCCCGAGACTTATATACTCCTCCTGATTATTGCAATCATGTTTGTATAAGTTAAATGATGAGTAGGGGCCTAGCCTAGATTATATCGAGGCGGCTTAAAATTCTGATCGTCAAGTTATCTATGAAAAATCAGTTAAGCCTATATCTAATGAGACTTTCGAACTAGCCTGGATTCTAAGCTTGCTGCCTCTAATCGTGTGTGCAATTGGTGGATTAACTTGATATCTAACTATACTAATGGATATGCCAAGCATAATTAGTGAATAACGCGCTGCCTAGGCCCACTCATGCTAGGACCCCTCTTGGTTCCTTCTTCTAAAATGAACGTTACACTGAACCGGTGAGAAATTAGGCCTAGGCCCTATACAAGACTTTGGCATTTAAAAAGCAACTTGACATAACGTTGACCGTAAACACAAATCAACTCATGTAAGGAATCGTTTCATACCACCGTAGGGAAATCCGTGCCGCATGAATTATTCCAGAATAAGAAATAAAATAAAATACACCTCGTCAACATATACACAGGCTACACTGCATTTTTAGTTACCCGAAAATCCATTTCTACGTGTAGGCAGTTGCTCCTGTCATTACAACATGTGTGTATACGCACATCGTTGTGTGTAGGCCCTAATTTAAACGTACATGACAGCTAACCTGTTTAAGCGGTTGCCGTAGGGGTCTACAACATTAGCCAAAAGAAATAACAAAATTACCGTACACAGCGGTGACACAAATTCGTATTACATTCAATATTAGTCTGACAACAGTTTACACAAGTTTCAGCTTGACATGCACTTACCTGCATAGGCTACTCAGTGCACTGACAACCAACAATGGTTTCTTAGAAACATGACGTAATGAAGGCAATTGGTGGTATCCATTGAGGGGGAGGGGCGTGTACAGTGAAGAGTATGAGATACATGATTATTCATGCAGTTCGTTTACGTGTTGTGAGTGTGTGGTCGGGGATGGGGAGGGGTTAGTTCTCGTTGACTATATTGGATGTATCTGTCCGGGGCGGGGAGAGAGGGATGTGCTCTGACTGCTTTGAGTGCCGTCAGTTTTATTGACCAGTATTCTCATTATACTCGCCGCCTTCAAAAAAAAATAAAAAATAGACAAACACACGATAAGATACATGAAAGGAAGGTAAAATCTTGTTTTGGTTGTAGAGAAAGTGCAGAGCGACAATTTGTAATAGTCGAGTCAAAGCGTTTTGTATTAACATTTGGTGTTATTCTCAACTTTCATAACTTTAATAAATTTTATTATAAAGTGTCATCTTATATTATAAGTTTATATATTACAATTTGGCGGTGTCAGTTGTTAGGAAATGCTTTACTGAATAGAGGGCGCACTTCTGAAATAACACAAGTGGAAATATTCCATTTTTTTACACAAGTCAAATATGTTTGCAAAAGTTTAGCAGTAGTTTTCTTCCCCGTTATTAATAATACGCGATTCGAGAAGCGATTGATGGTGAAAATTAAGTAAAACTGTAGAATCAATCGACGGGATCTGCCGATTAGTTAACTCTGTGCTACAATTTCTACGACCCGTTCCCTCTTAAATGCTATATTGAAATATGAATCCTTAGCCACAGTCAGGTCACAATGTAAAAACCAAGGAGGGAAACCATTTAGCATATAGGCATATTCAGGCGAACAAAGAGGAACCGCGTGAAGACTTACTCTGAAGTAGGCATAAAAGAGATTCAGTGTGTGAAGGTATATAATTAACATGTCGAAGTAGTAATTGGTAAGAGCGCCCTCAAAAGAGCTATGCCCAATTAATTCTAGACTTAGCCTTATTTAAATTCACTGTGCTATCCAGATAGACTGCGTAATTTGATATCCATGACGGGAATTTATGTACCATTGATAACTTACTGTGTTTATCGTCTTCTGCACATACTTGGGAAGGATTATGTCATAAAGAGCATTCTAGTTTCAAGCCGTACAAATTCAATGTACATTATTTTTCGGACATGGGGATTTCCAATGAGGGGAGCGTGCAAGGGTATCGTTCCACACACGATAATTTATAGTGCGCCGAGTTCATTGATACCGACATTAACTCTGTGTAGGCCTAAGTGATGGATGTTGTCTATCTGTAGGTCATTAATGTCATCTAATGTAGATTTGCCCGTTATATCTTAACGTAGAGTACAAAAGAAAGCAGATTGTTATAGCTCCTTTTTATATCGTAAACTATACCGACAATGTTTATTTCCTGAGGGGAGGGGGGGGGGTATGGGTGTTTATTTTCCCATCCGAAAATATCAAGGGCTCTCAAAATCACTCTCCTGTACATAGATATTGCAAAAACGTATATTGTACAGTAGATAAATAAACTACATGTAGCCTATGTGTGGTACAATCGAAACGATTGAAACTTCTTCAACATTCATTTTTGAAGTTCTAAAAACAAATATTACATTGAACCCCGCTACCTTCGTTTTAGTTTCGTACAGTAATGAAAATTACTGTAAAGTGCACCATCGTTGGACCTTCACACACATGTTTACGGCATGGTACACCATAGTATTATTCAATCTCGCAATTAAGATTTTTAATGAACGGTTTCGGGCGTATTTAGAATAAATAAATAAATTGCACATGCTTTGTGGATAGCTACTTCCTGGTATAGTATTTATCGATCATCGGTGCATTCTAATCAAATTGTCAGAATTCATATTCATAGTTTTAAGAGATGTCACACCTCGAAAACAGCAAATACGTATACACTCATAAATTATCAATAATGGCTGTCATAATTATATGTATGTGTACTATGAACGCACCGACGGAGACAGGTTGGACTAGGGTGCATTGTGGGAGCAACGTATCCTAAACTCGTGCGCAATTTAAAATCATGCAAATATAATGCTTTACTTTTAAAGCAAATATTTTGCGTTCTCCTCCAAATTGTGTATTTCACAACAAAATTCCTGCCCCTGCAGTGCATAGGCCACTCCACAAGCCCTGAGACATCGTGATTCCTTCCTTCAGTCTGGCGGTTGTGACCATGTGTGAGTCATTATTCTATTTCTGGTATAGAAAGAACGTTTCTAACTGGACAATGCCAGTGAGATGTAAACATTAAAATAATAAAGGATTCAGCGAGATTTCTCTGACGCAAATTCATGTAACAGAGGGCGCAATTCTGTATAGCAAAAAGTGAAATTTTCGATACTTTTGATGTTTTCACACTAGACAAACTTATCAGGTTTGGTTAAGCAGCACTTTTCTTCTCTGAAGAGAGGTTGGAATATGAAGCATTGTGGGAGGATTATAATGTATTGTACAATTAACAATCACGCAATCTAACGCTATAGTTGTCAAAACAAGATGTATAATTTGCAGGGACAACACATACTTGCAATTCGTTTTCATAATGGATATATTCGGTTCATTGCTCAGCACTGCATATAACTGCTTATAACGCCAAATGTGTACTGATACACAGCACATATTTCTCCTTTGTTGTGTGTGTAATTTCTTTCATGTTGCCGCCACTGATTGGCAGTGACTTTTTACACGGTTGTCTATGGAAAGATGGGTTTCCATCTTGTGCAAACATATAAGATTGTTGAAATACTCAGCGGATAATTATTTCATAGCAAAGAGTCATCATTAGCCCTCTTATTGGTAATTAACAAAACACGCACAGACACAAAGAAGCGATTGAAATATACTGCTGCCCTCTGTCGAAAAAAATACGCAAGCATATTCTGTTTTTCGAAAACCTTTAAAGTTTGAATGTGATGTTGCTACAGCCGCTATACGTACTGTTCAGCGATCGCGTATAAGACTGTCTCAGGTCGCGTTGCTTCCTTCAGCAGGAAGTGCTACTGACCATAATATGAAGATTTACTACAAGTGTCGACATAACGAATAGTAAATGCAATAATAAAACATGTAATGAAGCAAACTGTTTGATTACTAACCTCAAAATGTTTGTGATTGAGTTTCTGGTCAAAGTAGCGAACGTAAGTAGCATAGTGTTTTTACAGTTTACTTGCAATATCAGGTCAAACCAAGTGTTGATACATACACATTTATATGCCCCATTAGTAATTGTATGCAATGCAACACATCGCAAGTAAAAGTGGTTATCATACTACTTATTTCCTGCGTAGTAAATTGAGCGCTTAGTCAATTAGGGAGCTGTTAAAACAAAATGTATTTTATCGATAAAACAACTGCGCTAAAGCGTAATATAACACAGTTTGTGCAAAACGAAGGTATGTTTTTAACCTTATGTACATGCAGACCGCGAACTAATGTCGCCGGACTTCTAATATTTCAATATTTGTAGCAACTATCATGTTTATTAGACACATTCTGTACATAATTTTTATTACCCATATCATCCACATTACCCATATCATCCACCCATATCATCCACATTACCCATATCATCCACCCATATCATCCACAAAAGTGATGTAACACCTTCACTTAGAATTACAAACTGGACAGTGTCCCAATGTATGTCAATTGTAAAGAAAACATTTAATACGTGTAATTGTACATTAATATAAAGGATATGTAGTATATATCAAATCATTATATTCATCGGTAAAGTAATTCCTTGTTAACGTCCTGCAATTAAAAGCTGCATTCAACCGTTATTCTAAGACAAAAGGTTACTGCTAATTTACAGTACAATGGTACTTTTACGTCCAAAACGACCTGTTATTTTATAGAAATTGCCTTGGATGTGCATTAACGATGAAATCACATGATATATAACGTATTACTATTACTAAACCAATAACACATAATTGCTAAAATGAACGAACGTCGTGTCACGGTTACTGACTTACGTCATGGTAAGATGCGTTCTCCAGAAGCTGTATAGTACATCTCTGTAGTAACTCACTGTCATCGCTGCTAATAAGCACGACATTTGTGCATATATGCTTGACTGTATCTACATCTTCAACCTGATATTATAAAACACACACAAAATCATTGTTTTTGGTTTCAATTAAAATGTTCATAGATGATTCCATTTGTTTATTTGCTATAATCAGATAACCAAACATGAAATATACTTTGAATGTTACATTCGGCAACCAGCTCAATGAACTGTGTAGTTGAAATAGTAAAACGGCATCTAAATCTACACAAAACAAGTAAACAAAACTCAAAGCACATAATGCATATTTTATCCCAGAGATAAATAACCATTCCCTACCGACGTTTACATGACCGTGCTCCATGTAATTCCCGCTGTTTCTGCAATACGTGGTACACCTTATAACAACTGCTGTTACATTGTAAGATGATGTTCTTTTCTAGTTATACCCTACTGGATGAACGTGTGTTAAACTACGACAGGTTTAAGAATTAAGGCCTTTCCAAAATCAATTGGTCATTAACTATATTATCTACACTGGATTCCTTTGTTTAATGTAGCTCATCAGATGACAAATCAAATGATTCAATGTCGTCAACTGTAACGCACATGTATCCTCAAAAGCAGAAAAGAAAACGCTTTATTTTGCAACAGATAGACGGCAAGGGCGGGTGGGGGATGTTTTTACATTCTTTTCTCTGTACATCTGATTTGAGCGAGCGCTGCATTTGTAAGTTTAAGCAGCTTAGTTTGTTTGATCATCAAATGTTACAAACCTGTCAGTGTTACGTATAAGTCTGTAATTGATCAATCTAAGATACTGTTCCAAATGTAATACCAGTATTGAACAATATTGAACACTCGGGTGTTGTCATATCTGGGTCTGGGTCTCGCTCCTAAATATGCTGCATTTAGTACGGCAATGAGTAGCCAGAAGGGAATTTATGGCATGTCCTTGATTTATTCGTCATAAAATATATTCATATGAATGATTATGAAAACAGTCTGACTTCGTTTTTCTGTAAAGACTGATCACAAGTTAAAAGTGATTTAGATTCCCACAGATTTTCAAGTGGAAAATACACGTACGCAAGTTTAGACTGATTTGTCGGTATTGTTTACCCGATTGAAATAATATTAACGTATACAAGCACGTTACAGTCTTATTGTGTACTGCATCATTAATCATAGCAGCACATAACTCTCAGATTTCTGCTATTTTTTATCATTCTACATATTGAAATGTCAATATAAAATGCTGCATATGATAATTATCACGTTGTGGCTTGTTAATGTTAACGATATTGTTTACTGAAATGGTACGTATCTCTCATTCTTTGTGTGTGTATAAAATGCTTGTAATGCGGCGTATGTCAATGTACATGGAAATATGAGTTTGGTATCGTATGTATCATTTAGATAATTATTTATAAAGCTTAGAAAATTTCACATTGCATATAAAACAACATATGTTTTTGCTTAATGTAATCAACAGTCCATCACAATTCCAAATTAAAATATGCGACATCCACCATTGTTTCATTGTGCTCTACAAGGTGGTGTTAAAATTTTGATGCAAGTATTCCTTTTTTCAAAAGGAATCAAGCACATTCAAGTACATGTAGAAATAAAGACTCTACAAACAAAACATACCTTCCAAGCACCGGATTGGAGATTTAGACTGTAACCGTAGTTCCTCCACGACACTAAGATGTCAGAAATACAAA
>JAIPMN010026654.1:0-10725 GCA_020650975.1 Apostichopus californicus
ATATGTGTAATATTCCACTTTAGTCGTAATGTTCCAGCATAAATGATTCAAAATTAAGTGTTAACATTATTTAAAAAACCCATTAACATAACCTATAAGTGGTATTTGTAATATGAATATAACATGAACATAATTTATGTATATTATTTACATAATTTACATAACATTTACATAGTTTATACATATCAATGTTAAGAAAATCTAGATTAACTAACTGTATTCAACATTTTCGATGCAAACAATTGTATTCTCCGCGTAAGTACCTTCCACTCTGATGACGTACCTATTGTAAAACTGAAACGAAACATAATATCAGAATACAGAACACAATCAAATTCTTCTTTCGTATGCTTCGGTCGAATATGAGCTTGAATAGTTTTCAACCTGAAATGAGCTGTAACTTGAAACTCGTATAATTTACTTTGGGTTAATGTTCCTTCAATTTCCTTTCTCCTTACAGAAATGAAAGAACGAACACAATATTATCGTTGTGTCTGGCTATCACTGTCGAATTCGGGAAGTTCACATAAATAACCAGAATGCAAAATGCATTCAGGTTTCGATGACTTAATTGCACTAGACTTCTGCTTGATAACCAGAAATAGCTGTTGCAATATAAATGGCCCGAACCACTATTTTGATAAACAATTATACTATGGCATGATGAACACAGGTCAGTCTACTGAACGTGGCAAATACATACCTCCACCAAAAACGATAATAGTCTTGTACTTAGTGTGATGCATCCACACACCAAGTATGAGACGTATCACCGATTCCCACCGTTAGATATCATGTAAAGGATTTTTAGAGTTTGACCTCTGGTGACCTCAAATAAGATTTGACCTCAACAGGATTCTTGTACTCAATATGGCAAATCTATATACCATGTATGAAAAGTATCCATGATTTATACGATGAGAAGTCATGTTTTAAAGGTTTTCAGGCCTCGACACTGAAATAGTTTTAAGAGTACTCGCTATTTGGCGACCGTGACTAAAACTCTACTCGGCGCCAAAATGCAAAATTCACTCGCCACTATGATCGCTGTTCAAGTCTCCCTGGTACAGATCTACAATATCAATACTTTCTATATGAACAAAGGTTAGGCACTTAGGCAGATACATTATGCTACGTAATTGCACATTGTAAAATTATGTTTCTGTGCAGTATGAAATTTATCCTTTTGCCACCAAAAGTAAGTGATGAGCAAAGTAAAACATGTCGCAGAATCATAAATAAGCTAGGCCTATTGTAGCGTCTCAAACAACTAAAAATAAAACATCTGGAAAAATACCTACGAAGATAACTTGGCTTCTGTTACATTAGAGCTCCTCTAGTAGCCTACTATATGTATAAACTATACAGTAGCTAAGTGTGCGCGAGTCCTAAGCCTATACAGTACCTCGCTGCTACTTTGAACCGCTACTCGATTAGCGCGATTCGTACATTTTCCCAATTACTTATTTTGTCTTTTAGCTGCAGATTGGTGTGCGAAAAATATCGCGATTGCTCCATCACATTGCCTCAATCAAAGCTATCTTTAACGCAGTGGAAATCTAAGATTGAAAGAGCATATATCTTCCACTCACATTGGAACTGCACTTGTGTTGAGTGAAAATCTTTGTAAAGAATCCTAGCAGCAATAACAGCAAACTTGTCTCAAAACTCCTTAAATTGTTGTATGTTTTGCGAACAATGACTGACGCCACATAAGAAATTCCTTAAGGCATTATTTAGGAGGAGTTTTTAGCCACCTTAAGTGTGTTGGTATTTTGACACGATTTTTTCCCCTTCACGCTTTGATGTGAACGAACCCAAGTTTACCTTACCGTTGTATGTACAAGCAATGCATGAACCTTTATTCACATGTAAGTACGGAGTGCCGATGCGACACAGTTAATTCAATGCTGAAACTATCTACGGATGTTCATAAGCTACTTTCCAATTGCCAACAGTCTCTCCTGCTCTTATGAAGCGTAACGCACATGTTAGCTATTACGCTGGACGGTGGAAAATACGTTAGATTATAACACAGGGTTTCCACAATTTGATCTTTGGTGACTTCAAATGACATTTCACCTCCACCAAAAACAATAGGAATCTTGAACTCAACGTGTCACATCTACACACGAAATATGAGATTGATCCAAGTGTTCCTTCTTGAGATATCGTGTTTACAAGGTTTTCACAACTTACCCCTGGTGACCCAAATGACCTTTGACCTCCTCTAAAGACAATAGACTTCTTCTTCTCAATGTGGTACTCATACACACGAAATATGAGATTGGTCCAAGCTCCCCTTTTTGAGATATCGTGTTTACAAGCAAGGGGTCACACACACACACATCCACACAGTCATCCGCCTGCATGACTACTAAGGTAACGATTACTTTCGAAGCCAAAAAGGTAAAAAATATATATATTTGTCAACTTACATTGCGTCAAAAGTATGCACGAACTTAGTCAAATTCTTGCCTTATACTACTGGTTTCTCTCCGCGAATAGAGGCTTGAAAACAAGACTTTGATTCAATGGGCATGAGAAATTATCATAGCAAAAATTCCTACTAAATAATTTACATTGCAAATGTAATATAGGCTATTTGAATTTACAAAAGACAATAAAGAAAATACATGTTTGTCTGGTTGCAAACTACGTCTTCGATTTAACAACTTTTCTTAACAATTCATAAACTACGGATTTGCTTACTAGCTACGCTTGTATACAGAGCATATCTACGTACAGTATAACTATTCCAAAATCTAGATTTAATTTTGCTCTCACTCATATTTCCTGATATGTTTATTATTTTTTCTTCATTACTATTACTTCCTTTGTACGTTACAGACCATTTGTAATTGGACAATTGTCAGCTTGAATTTACAAAATAAATATAATTATTTATGTTATAATAACACGTTCTATTGTATCATGTAGAAGATGATATGTAGGCTATATAAACTGTAATTGATAAGACATTAATGAGAAGTTCTGTTATTTTCTAATGAACAAAGAAAACAAACTTTCATTAGATATTTATACTCACTGGAGGTGCATTGAAGTCTTGCATAAAGTTTCGTCTGTCTTGTGTCATGGTTAAGCTCAGCTCAGGACCTGTAGTGTTCGACGCCGACATATACTGAGACTCGCAAGGTGGCATAGAATCACTTGACGTTATAAATTGTAATTGTAGTTGACTGGTTCCAAAATAAAAAGCATCGATTTTTCCACCTCTCAGGAACGCCATGTCTTTACTACATGGAAGCGCTAAATCAAACGTAAATCTTCCATATGTTTCCCAATGTGCGCATAAGAAGCAATCCATTTGAGCTGCATGTAAGAATAATGGAAATTAAAAAAGTTATTATATCAATTCAATAAATAATATCCATGACACGATAATTCATCACGAAACATGATATGAAATGATAGAGAGGTTTAAAGAAGCTTAACCAAAAGGAACACCAGAGTCATTACCCTAGTTGCTCTGCACTTCACACCTATCATTCACCGCCCCCCCCCCCTTAAAATATTCGCTTTCTTCCGCAAAGTAAGAGGTGTGTGGGTACCTTATTAAGTTAATGGTGAAAATCATTCTGTGTGTGCGTTTGTCAGTCTGTGTTCAACAAATTGAACTAATTACTGAGTATTACTCCACATATTAAAGATTGCATTGACCGGACTAAGACATTGTTCTTGATTGTTTAACCAAATAAAGGTTAATCGTCAAATATAACTAACGGATTTGATTCCATTCTCAGTATTTCGTCGCAAATTTGATTCTTCAATATTGGAAACGAAACTTGACTAGTGGGCGATAGAACTGGTGGAAAATGTAGGATTAGATATTGGTATCGAAAAAAAAATCAAATCAAAATGCTACTCAGCCTACACTGCTTCTGTACACGAATAGTTCCCGTACATATCCTATGGTGAAATTTTGTTCCAAAATTAATGTTAAAGCAGGTCTTTGCGTTTCCGTCGGCAACTTGACATCTAGTATTTATACTAAAAGTAAGACTGACAAAGTGATCAAACTATAATCTTAGACGTTTCCAGACATTTTGTACCAAACAAAATGTGACGAGAAAGTTATAGATCACACCAACTATTTTTAAACATTTCGTCTCCCATACAACTCATGAAATTGTTAAGAAGTAAACTTGTCTCAGTTATACTAACTGACCAATAAGAATAACCAGACCATTGTAAATACATCCACGTTGATATGTTTGTTAGAATGATGGGTATCCAGCTATGTGTAAATCTCACATCTCTCGATCAGAATTGAACACTTATCAGTGGCGAATCCAGGATTTTAAAGACACAAGCTATGGCTATGAGGTCTTAGAAGCTGACAGCTCCTATGCAAGGGAGCCTGGGGTCCTCTTCCAGAACAAACAAAACATTAAACGTACCAATAGTGCATTCTGAGAGTTATTGCATACCTAAGGCAAGCCACAACGTTGAGCTTATAACGTTTATTTCAGGGGTATGCACTAAATGGATTTTGCCGAACATAATGAATTATTTTACCCAATCCTTCAGCCACAACACTTATGAATGCATATCCTTGTTATGTTGAAGCACCCGATCAGATGTATAGGGTCTAGACATCTATCTCCCAAAAGTATACAAATGTCTTCCTTTTCTTTGTCATCAAGTTCTTTGGATAGGGACGGAGCTAGTCGCACTTAACCGCATTATACAGTATTATGCACTCCATCTCGACCACATCTTCAAAAGCTGACTGCGCATCTGATAAACAGATCACATTTTTCGATAATTTCTTGTAATGTCTGTTACTTACCTTCACCAGGTATGTTATGAAACTTCCATTCATTGTTGTTTCCTTCTTTCACACTTCTTAATCCAAAGTCCCTACATTCCAACCTTACTGAAATGACTTAATAGAGAAACATTGTTAACATAAATTAGCAGATGATCATAATTAAGTATTGCATTGATTAACAATCTTGGTGGTGTTGTGGGATACTTTGGTCAACATATTATAATGATCCTCTCTGCACAGATAAATGAACGAAAGCAGTTTACACCAGACCATTTATATATAAAACTCAACTAACGGTAAGTAAAAGTAACAGTTTTATTAAGAATATGGTACGGTTAATAACAATCATTTTAAACAGTGCATGTGATGTGTAAGCCCATACACTCACGAGAAACCAAGACTCCTCTCTGTTGTTTTAAACCGTAATAGACACCATCACAAATACCGCATTTTATTAGCCCATCCACCTTTCAACCACCACTACCCCTTCCCCTTCCGCCACCCACCCATTAGCCTCCCTGCAAATCAACCAAATTACAGAGTTTTAAAATACTCACTCAAGTGAAAGAACACAAAAAGTGAAAGGTAGACTCTTGCTGGTAAAGAGAAACGAAAATGTAATCCCATTTTGTCCGGCCAAAACACAGTGGTCCTGAAATGCTAAGATAGATATCCTTTAGATACAATTTCAGCACAACATCATTTGCCGAATCATACCGTTAAATTGAAGTTACCAACAACACTATTGTCACTATATAGCTTGTATGTGGTTATTTGTACTTTCTCTTTCCTATTTGTGGACTGTATCACTCAGACTGGTATACTACTCTCCAGCCATAGAAGAAATTTGATACGCTTCGGTCCACACTTCGGTAACACGACAGACGATATTCCCCCAAAAATATGACTTTGAAATGAACTGACATAGCTGTACGAGGAAGTAACTATACCGTGTCACACATAAGACGTACACCATTCCGTACTTGAAAACCACCCCTGTTTGTGTTCATTGACCTGTGAGATCAAATTTAAAGGTTTATATAAAAGTCTAGAAGTGAGTCAAGTATAAACTATCGTGACGAACGTAAAATTCTTTAATAATGAAGTGAACCGTGAATAAAATTTGACCTCAGTATTAGATTGTAGACAACCTTAAATAAACAAACTATACACAGTTTTAAAAGAATCCATGTGTAGGTCACCTTAATAGGTTCAATTAGTGGTTCAAAATAACTGTTGTGAAATTATGTGAAATTTCGGTCAATGAAATTAATACAAAATGTATATACGGCTAAATTTCTAGCAGGTTACTATTTCTTCAAGTTCTCATAATGATAACTAGGCATTCCATTATACAGAGGTCGCGAATGAAGACAAACTTGCCTTCAAATAAGATGAGAACATTTACTACATTGTATGGTACCGAATTGCGAAGTTATCGTATGAAAATTATATGTAAAACTTTATATGCGTTTATTTTTAGTATATATACCACGACATGCAAATCACCTGAGGAATCGATGAATATGCATGCAGCGTAGAAACATTATGAATTTCATTCATCAAAAATGTCCGCACATCTTTCACGTTTGATTTACAACTGCTAATGCTTCCTTTAGCATTGTCATTCAGCCTCTGAAGAAGAGCCTCTGAAGAAGATCCTGCTAGGATCAAAACGTCAGGCCCTCTTACTCTTACACATTCTCTCACATTTGCTCTTTAGTGGATAAGCAGTTTTGCTAACAGTTTTGTTTTATTTCTATTTTAATGCTTCGGATCCTTTAATCATATCAGAATACAAATACGGACAATATGAAACATCATTTGCGAAGCTTAAGGCTAAACACATGCCCAGTTACCCTAATATAGAAGACACAATTGTAGTGGCATATAGCGCTTCTTTCTTTTGTTACTTGATAATAGTGTTTGTTTTAAATATTTCAATTAAATTGCGCGCGCATCCTGTTTTCTAACAACATCGACATTTTGTGATTCGAAGAAATTAATAGAAAGATTTGAAGTTCTTTGTTCAATTTTGATATATTAACCTGCTTCTTTTACTTGTTTTTCAATGGTATAGGTGTCGTCATGATTGTATTGTATTCGTGAGTCCAAATAACAGTTTCTGGTGGACCGGATCACGGCTTTCTCGGAATAGGGGGCCTGTGAATCAAGCATTGGTAGATACCGAAATACTCGTACCCAATTAGCAATACAGTACAGAAACATCGGTAAAAAGTAATGATATCAACTCTATAATCACTTCCACTGTGCACATCGTTTTGAGCAATGTTACCTCTTTACGAATGGGAAAGGGAAATAAATTTACTTTAATACTTCCGACCTTCCTAATAGCTTCCATTTTGCGGGGATAACGGCACCTTGACGCTGAAAGGATCAATGTATTGCATCACTGCTCACCGTCAGTCTGTCACTTTAGTTGCAGCATATAGGTTTGAATTCAAACACTGTAACGGTGGCTTATTTGTCGATATAATGCCAATTTTTAAATTTTATTTTTAGCTTCGATGTCAAAGTGCACGATGGAAGTGCACTCTTGAGGAAGTTGAGGCAATGTTATACCTCTTTAGGCCATCAAAGCGTAGCGTTGGAGAATATGTTTACTGCTGGGTGAATATTGAAGAAAAATGTCTACTCTCGTTGCTAAAAATTTACATGATTATAATACGGAAATATTGAAGTTCCAATCAATGGCCAAAATGTTAGCAATCCGGTGAGGAACCGAGTGAGAACTACCAAATGGTGTAAGTGACCAGATTATTTCGACAGTTTGATTAATGTGTAATTCAATGGGACATTAATATGTAGTATGCTATACCTTGGAACGAAGCGGTCGGCGGACCTTAGTCTATCGGCTGTCGCGGCCGATTTGGTCACTCACGTGCCAACATTTGCGCTCTAAGCTTTTCAAACAACGCTTAAGTACTAGCTGCGGCAACTACAAACAGACAAACCGATATATACACACTAACATACAGACGCACACAAACAATTTTCTATAGCCAACTGAAGCTCTATTAAAGAAGGAACTTATTTGGAAATTACCCTATTCAGTGTTATGAGCAGCAAGAAAGCTACATATTATACCATATTTGTTGTTCTAAGGTTCTGCCTGTACCTATACCTTACGCTTGTTATTTCAAAGTATTAATGGTGAAAGGGGAAAGAGAACATAAAGAGAAACAAAGAAAACGAAGATGAAGAGACTAAAACTCATTTCATTGGTTGTTTTATTTTATAACCCCCTCTCATCCTGTCCCTGCATACGGGTCTACATGAGTTTGATATTTTCCATGGCAGTTGCATAGATGTACAAGATATGTGTGGTAAACCAATACTTCTTTTTAAAATACTATAATCTTCCGAAAAGCTCGTTATCAAAACTCTATAAAAATACACCTTTCCTCAATCCTCGCTTAAAAATTGGTTCTATTAAGTTATACTAAAATGTGAAAGTGAGGCTTACACTGACCGGCCTGGTTGTGTAAACTTTTTGAAAAGGTTTGAGCTTTAAGACCTTGAATAACATAGCCCGGGTACCATCAAGCAATCACACCTTGCAAGAAAGACTTGGCGAACATAAAGCATAATCGAAATTATATACATAGGTGTATATTTAATATCATGAAATCTGAAAAGAAAAAGAAATTATATAATATTCATGATCAGTTTAGAGTGATTTTGATTTTATCCATTCCTCTACTCTCCGGTATTCACACTTGTCGTCTAGTACTGTGTGTTAGAAAAAACAAACTTGTCTAATAGTATAATTATCAGTTTAGATTGTGATTCATTTTATCCATTCCTTTACTTTCCTGTGGAATAATATTATAACCGCATTTAACTGAATCAAGAAATTAAGAAGATTAGAGAGATAAAGTGAAAACATAAAGAGAGGACAATCTATTTGTTACAATATAGAAAACGTCCAAAGTTACCAAAATTAAATATGCAAGTCTTCGAATATTTTTTCTTTCATCATCTAGATAAAGAGAAAGTAATTGTTTAGTATAATTAACGAAAAGTCTTGATTATCTCCCATGGTGTACATCTTCCTCATATAACGGAACATAGAACTGACCGGCATATTTATTTACTTCGTGTTCAACGTAATCCCTTAAAAATGCTAGTCTATAGCAAATTGTGGAACAATCTCTAAATTATTATCAAATAAAATTCTATAGACAGTTTTGAAAAGGCAAGCACCGTCATTTTGCTTATTTCGGCTGAACCGTTTTTAACTTTTTACTCGTGTCCTCTATTACCGTGGTTCCCACTTATCAAGGAAGGCACCTCACGGAGAGCTAGAGGCTTTCGCTCTTCACTTATCAGCTTACATGCGCTGAACCACAATCAAAGTAAAATTAAAAATATTTATAAGGACAATCGTTACAAATTAAGGAATGCACAATTTTATTTATGTTTTTTATTCTGTGGAATACCGCTACGCCTCCTATACATAACACTCGTCTAAGGAAATCCTGAGATCCTTATAGACCTGCACCCTGGTTTCCCAATACCAAGTTAAGCTTTCCAACTAGCGATATGCCCGGTGATTTTATAGTTTATGTATTGAGGCCTTCTGTCACAGAATACAACTGTCTCTTTCTCTTCAGTGAATATTTTTGTGGAATATTCGTTTTCTTCTCTCATCGAAGCCTCATCGACCATTTTCCCATTCGCATTCGCAACTATCCCTTTATTCTTATCAATCTGTTCAAAAGATTTATTTGTATGTTGGAAATGTTTAAGATGATCATTTTCCAAAGTTTCCTTGCTTTTAATCGTTGCCTTCTTGTCAACGGTTTCATAACTGTCATGATTGTTCAACATTTCCTGATCAGGCAAAGCATATGTTGGCATTTTCACTTCTCCATCTTCTATACTGTAATATTTAGGGTCACCATTGTACACCATTTCGTCATTGACATCACCATGGTGATTGACCAGTTGATTCCCTCTGACGTCAGTTCCGTTATTCTCTACTTTATCAGGATGAGCCACTCCTCCTTTTTGCCTGTAAAATATTCGCAGAATGAATATTTTTGTAAAGTTCTTTCGGATAAATGAAATGTCGAAGTAAATTGTAAAATCACTTATGCTTGTCCAACCCTACTTTCGTCATCGATTCACTGAATGGTTTCCAGAATTAAATTAAACTTGATTTGTAACTATTTCAAATATAGGCCTATATATTGTTCTTTCTTTATACATAATTAAATTGTTTCATTCGCTGCTCAGAAATCAATATATATTTATAATTAACATAACTAAGCAAAGCAATTTCTGGGTATTGTGCACATTTTAAATGAAAATAAGATTTACCTTCTTGAGTGGTACCAGAATAAGCCCACAAACCCAAGGACTAGCAACAGTATAACCACAACTGCGACGATTATTATCCAAAGATTTGTCCCGCCGTTGTTCTTATCTATGAGTAAATACAAATTGTTTTGTTTAGGGCAACAAAAACAAAAGATAAAGTAGACGTTCCACTGAGCCACTAAATTGGCACACGTGCTCATTTTAACTTTATATTTCTCGTATGAGCATGATGTGTCACTTCCATTATAGAAACGTTTACAAGTACAAACAAATACATAGTCCATTGGCTCACTTATCTTGTATTACAGTTTTATTGCAACTGTTGTTAACGGTCAAATACTATCGTCGCTGAAAGCTTCAAACTTTTCTGAAGTCTACCTATAGAAGCTTCCCAAAGCTACGGCCCATATCTCAGTGGATTATTCAACTGCCATATATCAGGGTAAATGTTAATGTTTATTTTGTTTTCAATAAATAAAGATTTTTATCAATTTTGAAGACATAGTATATTTGGTATAGTTGATGTCGTCAGATGTGTACACATTCAATACGACAGGTATTAATAAAGAAGTTTTCATATATAT
>JAIPMN010026663.1:1923-15997 GCA_020650975.1 Apostichopus californicus
TTTGGGGAGGTGTTTTTTCCCTTTGTATTCCTCTTCCCAACTACAGAGCAGACAAGTGAAATTGTCCATTGTTCATTGTCTGCCTAATAGTCAATTACCGCAACCAAGAGGGTTTCTGCTGGTATTAATATAGCAGTAACATCAGGCCAATATTTAATAGTCAAAATTAGGCAAACAAAAAACTAAGTCATATAGAATGCAAAAATCTGGTAGAGCCTAATTCTAAACAGCCATATGTAACTCAAAATGCTGCAGTTTAATGTAAGAAAATAAATAGCATTACCAAGGAAACAAGCACATGCACACATGCAGCAGCAACATAACATGGGGGTGGGGGGTGGGGGGACAATGACACACATTGTTAAGGGTGGAAAATGGTACTTGGATGGTTAACATCCAAGAAAATTATAATGAATGTTATTATTAACATGCAATATCTACTTGTAATAGCTGGAGAAAAAAAACAGTATGAAAACTAGAAATTATGGTAATAAATTGTAAATTAATGTGATGTGAAGAAAATAGGCTATATATATATATGTGTGTGTGTGCGCGCACTAAATATAATATTTGAAAACGTTGTGCCAATTGCATTATGACCTTATGACCTCACAGAATTCTTTGAAGCATTCTACATACGGTTCATGTAGGGCAGAGTGCGACTCTTTCCGGCAGGGAACAAATTGGTGTAAAGAGAGAGCTTTAATTTGATGCAGAGAATCCATTTCAAAGGAGAATGATCACAAATATGTGGTTTGGATGGGCCAAAGGGCATGTCATGAAAACTTTTACTATAAAATACAAACTATTTATTATTATTGAGACAAACTGCTAATGATCCCTACCCCTGGGTCTTATGATCCCTACCCCTGGGTCTTATGATCCCTACCCCTGGGACTCATGATCCCTACCCCTGGGTCTCATGATCCCTACCCCTGGGTCTCATGATCCCTACCCCCTGGGTCTCATGATCCCTATCCATGGGTCTCATGATCCCTTCCCCTGGGTATCATGATCCCTACCCCTGGGTCTCATGATCCCTACCCCTGGGTTTCATGGTCCCTACCCCTGGGGATCATGATCCCTACCCCTGGGGCCCATTATCCCTACCCTTGGTTTCTGTGTGTCAGGAACACTCCTATTGGGCATTGGGGGGGACTTGGAGTAAGTCCACAGTGTCAAAGCATTTCCTCAAGTTGTCTTGCCTTAGGTAGTCAAAGTTTATCATCCTGTAAATGATGCATCCGTTTTATAACTATCGTATTTTCTTTTCACAGAAATGTAACTAAGTCATGACTGGGTAGTAAAGAAACAATGGATTGACTCTAAAAATGTGCAATGTATAAAAATAGGAAAATCAACAACAGAAAGATTAGTAACAGCAATCAAAGGATATGAAAACAGAAAAAAAATATCAGAGATATTAACATGAAATAATACAAAAAGGTAGAAAGGATTCCAAAATACAACAAATCCAGTCAAAAACTACTACTGCAGCATAGAGGTTAATGTCGTGAAATGAAAAGTCCAATTCTATGACATCGCACGTTCCATCCCGTAACGGCCCAAATTTTGACATAATTTTGGCAAAGATTTGAAGTAGATTGGTGTATGGGATGGTATGGGATGGTATGGGACTGGTTGGGTTTTACAGGGGGATGGTGACACAGTAGGTGTACTAACTAGGAACACAATGAGAAATATGTGATACAAGCACTGCACAAGACTGGCAAATAAATCTTGTATTACCGAGTAACTGTTGATTGTCGTTGATTACTGACAGTGATGGGCACAAATTTACCAGTGTTTGGGGAGAGGATTATGGATAATAGATGGATTTGAGGGGTAGTACAGAATAATATTCACCAATCATCTTTATAGCAAGAATTTGTAAAATATTTTGCTCTAAATGGTGACGGTTCTTTCAGCAGATATTGAAATAACAGTAAGTACCGAACGAGCAGAGATACCGTACCGACACAAAACAAAACATTTTGTAAATCGGTTTTGATATTTAAGGACAGAAGAATTCGCTAATTGGACTTCTCATTTTAAAACCGAAATGAAACCAAACAAAAAAGCAAAAAAAAGTATTGATCAGGCGGCAAACTGAAGAATGTCTCAGAACTGAAGATCTTGTTCTCTTACTTTCACTCTCCGGTAGCTGTCGTTGCCTCTCACCGGGGGAGGGGGCTGTTGTTGAGTCGGACCGGACCGCGGGAAGGTCTCGGATCTCCTCGTCAGCTCGGCTACTTCGGAGTCGGAGGGCGTCTCGGAGAAGGACGGCGGCTACGAAAGAGAGAGGCGAAAGGAAAAGTTACGATGGCGTTAAAATTATCTGTGACGGACAAAAACAGGTGATAAATTAACCACAACAAAAACATTTTTGGTGCCTTTGGGCAGATTGATAGCGAAAGGCAGTTGATTGCATAAATTAAATTACACTGACAAACTAACACAACTAGATAACGGGTAACAAGGAGCGCAATGCCTTTTAACGGCACACAGAACACTAGGTTTTCAGAGATAGTATGAGGTCAATGGTAAGTTCTATCCTACACCGTCAACATTTTTCCTTTCCTTATAAATTGATCTATCCATCCAGTCATTACTACTCCCTGACCAATCGGTAGTTTTCTTTTGCTTGCTTCACTCCCATTTCCAGTTTTAAATCATGACCGAGGCCAGTTTCAACCAGGCTATTCCTTAACACCATGGCACATATACTTACCCCTCCTTCATACAAAAGGCTGGGATCTCTTCTGGGTAAGACTTCCCCTGGGGATAGGAGGGGTCTGTCGTCCACCGGCGACCTGATGTCGACCTGGGAGATATCCCAGGTTTCCCTCGTATCCAAATCTGTCACTTTGTACGAGGAACCACTGGAAGACCTTCTGCCACCTTGGGGGGACCTAAGCTCTCCCTGGGGGTACCAGTCACCACTCTGCGGTTGTCTCTGATCCTCATATGGCCTCCCTCCTCCTCCGTGGCTGGGGGGCTGTGAGTAGGCTATTTGGGTCTGAACAGGGCGAATGACTGGCTCTCCGCCTGAATTTGAATAACGGTCAGGCGACTGAACCATGTGACCGGGGGCATGTTGCCTTTCATAATGATTTGGAGTTCTGTGACCTTGACTTGCCGGTCGGGCATACTGATCCGGTGTAGCCCTAGGATCGTTCGGGGTACGTCTCGGATCGTTGGGGGTACGTCTCGGATCGTTCGGGGTTCGCCTAGGATCCGATGGGGTCCTCCTCGGGTCGGTCGGTGTACCGCGGTGGAACTCCTGCGGCCTGCTCTCAGGGGAACTGTACTGGCCGGTTGAGACTGCTGGCGGTAGCGAGTGCCTAGAGGGCGCGTACTGGTCCTGCTGTTGCGAGCGATCCACGAGGGGTTCTCCTCCCTGACCGTAAGGCCTTTGAGGGTGCGACTCTGAGGACCCTTGAGGGGGCAGGCTGTACCTCTGCTGGTGGACTGGAAGATCTTGAGGCCTGTCTAATCTAGACTGGGGGTTCTTCCTCTCGTTATGAGACGAGAGGTCTCTGGAAACGTCCCAAGTTTCGTCTGTATCTAAATCAGTCGATTGGAAGTCAAACACCACGGGTGGCAGAGGCTGTGCTGGCGTATCAGTAATGAGGAATTCTGAAAAGGCGAAGGAAGGACAACTTAGGTCGACTGTTCCATCTGACCAAAAAGCACAACAGGAACTGATTTCACACTTAAGATATACTGTCCAGTCACCTATAAAAGGTCTTTTCCGCTTCTCAGCAAACTGATGAGTGACAAACGGTGGTTAGATTTGACAAACTTAATACTTTGTACGGTCAAAGATCCAAAGTCCAGTCAAAGATGTCTCACTTTGGAGAGAGCATATTGATGGGTATAATTTAAAAAATATATTGCCAAGGAAACCAATGCCAGTTTTTGGCCAAGCTGCAAATTTCAATATTAAATTATTTCAGCATTTGTGAGACCTATCTCTATTTTGTAATTACAAAACAAAATAAGAATCATTTTTAAATAAAGAAAATCCATTAATCATTTAAGACCATATGGCCTGATGGCATCATATTTAGACTTGCACAAGTCTCCAGTCTCAAAGTGTGAAGGTATATTAAAACTGCTACGTCCAAATGGAAGAAGCCCTTTTTATCTTTTAGCTGTCCACAGACCAATCAATCATGATTATTGCATTTACATCTCATTTTGAAAGAAAATTGAAGAAAAAATATGACTTCTTAACTAAAGTAAATCTTTTTTTTATTATAAAGAAATATGACAGTACCATTATTATCTGTTTCCTTCCTGAAGCCTGCCATCTGTTGCATCAACTCGGCCCTCTTACGGTCAAGCGTGGTCATCTTAGATTGGACGTTGGAGACCTCATCTCGAATCTCCATCAACTCCCTGTCTCCGGGATAATACTGAGGAGAAAACATTTTCGGATTTCGTAAGATTAGTCAGGTGAGAGTCAAGGACATTTGGTGGATCTTTTACTTTTTACTTTACAATTGAGAACAGTGGAGGAACACCGGTTAAATATAATTTCTGAATCGGACGTTTTAATCTGGAGTTTCTGCTCCTACCACTGCTACTTTTTCCCTCTGTCCAAAAAATGAGAAGAAAGTGAAACCCCTTCCCAGCCCCCCACCCCCTCCCCAAGGCCATTTTGTTTTCTTTTTTTCTTTTTTATGCAAATTTAGGGAAGTAAAGTTAAACTGTCAAATATAAAGTTGTTTGAAAACAATTAAATAACAGAAACAAATTCACTTTTTAATTTTTCAAAGCAGATATCCTTGCAGATTTTGAGTATCTCCAACAACCCTTCATTCTCAATGTGGTGCAGAACCTTCTTCCCTTCCCAACATCTCCGATCATAATTACGAGGATATATTTTAAGTCACAGCATTCACAGCATTATGAATTAAACCTGTACAACTATTTGACATGACAATGAGTGGAGACAAAGTGGACAAAAAACAAAGGCTGCTTTGTTTGATGTACGTAGAGCTGGCACTATATTTGCCAATGTGCCAGTATATCAATCATCTGGTTTAATAGATGGAATCGACCAATCTAGTTTACCCCATTCTCTGTTGGTTCTTTCTTCTCTCTCTGCATCCTGAGAAGTGCAATCTCGTGTTCGAGTTTGGCATTCTCTGTTGTTATGTCTTCCAGATCCTGTGGGGAAACCAGCAAGAATTATTGGGATATGATAACAATATGATTATTTCTGCTCATGATGGAGACAAAAATATGGTTACAAAACTATGGTTTAATGAGGATAATCCAACTCCATGGAGTACAAGGAATAACCATGGAAGGCCAATAGGGACATAAATGATAAAATACTTAGGAGGAGGAAGTCTTACTTTGGTTCCCTGTGCGAGATGCGACCTGACCCGTATGAGTTGTCTGTCTACTCCATGAAGTACAGGGAATAACCATGGAAGGCCAATAGGGACCCAAATGATAAAATACTTAGGAGGAGGAAGTCTTACTTTGGTTCCCTGTGCGAGATGCGACCTGACCCGTATGAGTTGTCTGTCTACTACTCCATGAAGTACATGTAATAACCATGGAAGGCCAAAAGGGACCCAAATGATAAAATACTGAGGAGGAGGAAGTCTTACTTTGGTTCCCTGTGCGAGATGCGACCTGACCCGTATAAGTTGTATGTCTACTCTATGAAGTACAGGGAAATAACCATGGAAGGCCAAAAGGACACAAGTGATAAAATACTGAGGAGGAGGAAGTCTTACTTTGGTTCCCTGTGCGAGATGCGACCTGACCCGTATGAGTTGTCTGTCTAGTCGGATCTGTTGCTCTTCCAGCTCCATCTGGGCCTCTTTGTTCTCCCATTCACTCTCGTACTCTCTTCGCACTTTCTCCATCGAGTTTTCTATTTCATCCTGAAGAGAAGAAACAGGGAAAATGACAGATGAGCAAAATGTTTCCTCGAGAAGCACCGAAGAGAAGAAACAGGGAAAACGACAGATGAGCAAAAATTTTTCCTGAAGAAGCACTTTACTATAAGAGATACAGATATAAGCCTTGATAACACGGAGGGCTGTATCAGCTAACCTGTGAGGTCCAGGGAGGGGGGGGGGGTCAATTGTTTGAACCATGAGTCAGAGTTTTTTATTATAGTCATTACTCATAGGAAAACGCAGTAGCGATATTTTAAATATTCTGCACAATTAGAATATCACAGATGGAAGTAAGACAATCTTTGTAAATATATGATATTTTAGTCATGGTTTACCCCACCTTTTCTTCCTTCAAGACATAGACGTTTGAAGAAATCTGCTGCAACTTCTGGTCCAATTCCCGTAACTTTCGGAGTTTCTCCTGGAGAGAAAAAAAAACCAAAAGATGTGATCATTTCTTTGACTATTTGCACAAAAAGAGAAAATTCGATACAAAATGGACGCTTGGAGGCAAAACAAGCTAGTATTCTAAGTCATTTGAATGTATTACAGAGTAAAAACATCAGCTTCATGGGTGGCTAATCCTCACAACAAAACTTTACACCTTGCTACTGGTAATTCTAGTAAGTCCATCCCTCCCCCTAGTCCACCCATCCTGCCATTCCCCCAGTATCCCCACTGGTGAATTTCTGCAATTTACTTGTTTAAATATCTTGTAACATCTTGTTTTCCATCCTTTGTCTACATTGTTCCTTAAACTGCTTCTTTTGTTATAACTAAAGCATTGCTACTGTTAACCTTAACCAGCCCCTCCCTTCATGCCACCCTCCAGATTATACAATAACTATATATCTACTAGTAGGTATCATGCTTACAACTAGTTCCCTATCCTCTACTATCTGCAAAATTACCATTTTTCTCTTCCCTCCCCCATCCCCTCCTCCTCCATCCCTACCCCCCTCCCTCACAACACCCACCCCTCCCTCACACCACCCCTCACAATATTATCATGCTTACATCTAGCTCTCTATTCTCTATTATCTGCATAATTACTTATACTCTTACAATTCATCCCTCTTTTCCCTTCAATTCCCCATCCCCTCATCCTCCACCCCTACCCCCCCTCCCTCACACCACCCCTCACAATATTATTGTGCTTACATCTAGCTCTCTATCCTCTGCTGTTTGTAACTTCCTGTAGTCCTCCTCGATCCCATTCACCAGTTTCTCCTCTTCCTGTTTTCGAGTGTACTCTACCATCATCTTCGGTGTGACTGGCGGTAAATCCTTCTGGATTTGATTCTGAGAACAAAACGGGGAGAAACAGTGTGAGAGAGGGAGGAAAAAGAAAAATAGAACCAGTACCATAGCCAAGACTTAATCATGAAGTTGTATATCTGCATTGGCAGCTACTCCTTGTCTTATACAACACCTATCAAGGGCCTGAAAATTACTAAATGTAACTAGTTCTTGTGATACATAACACTTGTCAAGGGTATATACATCCCTAGGGTCTGTATCATCCATACTGGAAGCTAGTCTTTGACTATACAACACTTGTCAAGCCTACTGGAAGCTAGTCTTTAACCGTACAACACTTGCCAAGCTTACTGGAAGCTAGTCTTTGACTATACAACACTTGTCAAGGGCCTGTACATCCCTACTGGAAGCTAGTCTTTGACTATACACTTGTCAAGGGCCTGTACATCCATACTGGAAGCTAGTCTTTGACTATACAACACTTGTCAAGCCTACTTGACTAGTCTTTGACTACACAACACTTGTCAAAAGTCTGTACATTTCTACTGCAAGCTAGTCTTTGACTATACAACACTTGTCAAGGGTCTTTACAATCCTACTGGAAGCTAGTCTTTGACTATACAACACTTGTCAAGGACCTAGGTACATACCTACTGGAAGCTAGCCTTTGACTATACAACACTTGTCAAGGGTCTGTATATCCCTACTGGAAGCTAGTCTTTGACTATACAACACTTGTCAAGGGTCTGTACATCCCTACTGGAAGCTAGTCTTTGACTATATAACACTTGTCAAGGGCCTGTACATCCCTACTGGAAGCTAGCCTTTGACTATACAACACTTGTCATGGGTCTAGGTACATCCCTACTGGAAGCTAGTCTTTGACTATATAACACTTGTCAAGGGTCTAGGTACAGCCCTACTGGAAGCTAGTCTTTGACTATACAACACTTGTCAAGGGCCTGTACATCCCTACTGGAAACATTTGTCAAGGGTCTGTACATCCCCACTGGAAGCTAGCCATTGCTTTATGCAACCCTTGTCATGATGTGCTTGTTCTGTGCAATCCAATATCCCTTTCACTGTTCAAGATAACCAGTTTCCACAAAAGTGACCAATCAGTGGGACATAATCTTGCATGTGACATGTGACATGTGATAAAACATCATTTACAGAAAAAAAGTTGTTGTATGCTGCCACCAGTCATTCAGTGTGTGGGGGGTCAGTTGTAAGAGCACAGGTCTTCACAACTTTTGGAAGAAAGTCGAGTCCCGGTCCTGTTTAGTCCAGCAGTGTGCCGAGGGGCTTAAGTATGGTTAGTAAGCTATTCCTCTTAAAGATGGCGCCGTACCTTGTAGAACTCTTGGGCGATGAGTTCGTTCTGGCCGCCGTACAGGCTCCCCATCCTGACTAGATTATCCACCAGGTTGATGAGAGGCAGACTGACTTCAAGTTCTCGAGAGACCTCCTCGTGTTCCTTTCTCAGTTCAGCCTCGTAGATGTCATCTTCATTTAGGTTTGGGTTTGAGCGGCGTAAAGAATCACTTCGTCTGGAGAAATGTTTCAAAAATGAGTATTTAAGGGGAATTCTTAAAAACTAAAAAAATGTAATAATGATTCCTTTTATCATAAAAATAATAATAATAATAATAATTTCATATTTTTATATAGCGCCTTTCCCAAATGCTCGAAGCGCTTTACATTATTACCCGGTCAACGATAACCTGTTAAACATAGAGACAATCCCTCCACATGGCAGCAGCTAAACAGCGCCCAGCTGACAGTTTGATCTCACAGGTCCCCATTTATACACCTGGGTGAAGAGAGGCAATGGAGATGAAGTGCCTTGCCCAAGGACACGACGCAATGATCTGGCCAGGACTGGAACCTGTAATCCTTAGATCACAAATCCACTGCCTTAACCACTTGACCACAACGCTCCCCCAAAACTATTTTTCACAAAGAGTGAAAATTGGTAAATCCGTGTCTGTAATGCAAAATCACACTTTTTATAGTCAGTACGCTGTTTCCTCTCGTTTATTGTAAAGGGGGAGGAGTTGGGAAGGAGAATGATGCCGAATTTTGAGCCAGATTCATTTAGCCCTCAGTCAGTCTCTTCCCTTTGGTGAAAATTTCTTAGGATGGATGTCTAAGTTGGACCAAATGAAAATCTCTTGTCAGAAATATTTGGTAGGTTTGTTGAAAAGTGCCAATCAAACGAGAAGGAAAAACCCTGTTTTAATTATCGAGGTAAGAACCAAAAGATGCAGTCATACGGGATGGTGGTTTCATACCTTGACCTCATCAACGGTTGGTTCTCGTTGGCATAGCCGGGATTAGCCTGGACCACGCTGAGCTCGCTGTCGATCAGTCGCATCCATTCCTCCATGTTAGCTTTATCTCGTCTCAACTGAATCAGAAACAGGACCAACTCTTCGTGCTGAGGGAATCAAACGATGAGAGCGAGAAATATAGTAACAAGTTTGAACCTTGGATGTAAAGTCAGATGGATTCTGACCCTGATTTGATAATATAGTAACAAAGTTTGAACCTTGGATGCAAAGTCAGATAGATTCTGACCCTGATTTGATCAAAAAAGGACAGAATGGGCCGACACAAATTTGACAGACAAAGCGTTTTGTTTTGTTTTAGATCCTCTTTAAGTTTAATGCTAATGAATGTAGTAACGTAAGCTTTTGAATTAAGTCTATAAAGCAGTCAAAAAATTTAATATAGAGAGATTCTGATTGATATTATAGATATATATATATATGTCACATGTGGTATGATAGGTGTATATGAAATTATTCAAGTATCAACACACCAGAAACTTTTCGTCCTTTTTGGACTCAACGGCGAAGACAGGAACCGAACCCCAGACTTTTGTGTCACAGACCTAAGTCAGTACCACTTGACCTTAACGTCTGTAACACGAAGGTCCAGGGTTTCTTACCTACCTTCATCTGGTGAGTCCCAAAGAGGACGAAACGGGTGGTGGCGAGGAATATTTCTCTTGCGATTATCTTAAATAATTACATATGTGTTTGTATATACATAAACGTATACTTAATGTAAATTACAACCACTGATGTTATTGTTTCTGTGAAAATTGACTACACCTGTTAGAAACAAATTGTGATAAAAATTTGATGCAATATATCTTTTTTGCCAAACCAAATAGCAATTGCTGATTAAATGATGCTGTTTCTTACCGATTTCCCTAACAGATCATTAGCGGCGATGCTTAGTCTGAGTCTGATGCCAGTTGATAACATGATGTAGGGCTGAGCCTTCTGTTGCCACATTCTGAAGCGACTTGTTGGCTGTCCAGGCTGCAAAAATAAATTAAATTTGCTTTAAATGTGATTAAAAAAGATAATATTCCTCTTTCCAATTGATTCACTCAATTTACCAGTAAAATATTCTTCTTCAAAATATGTGATTTTTTCTTCTCATTCAAACATATTCCTTTATCAAATGACTTCAACAAAGTAGGCTAGGCTCAGTTCATCATTGGTGAATGTGTGTTAGGCTGAACTTGGGTACTTAACATAAGGTACTTAAACTGTGTTACAAGAGGGTTGAGACCTAACCTGTGGTCATTGCCTAAGCTAAGTATTAATACTTCTGGGAAAACTTAATCTTACAGACACAGTAAACTGACTTTTTTCAAGGTTTTAAACATTTCTTGTGACATTGTCTAAAATGTTATATAAACAAATTATTTACACCCCGATTGGGTTCAGATACTCATAGTTTGAAAATATATTGACTAGAAACCAATCACACTATACTTGTATAAACCAGCCAAATCCGGCCTACGGATGGGATATTGATCAAAGTCCGTCTTGAATATCGTAAGAATGTTGGATGACGTCAAACCACTCTTACCTGCATTCTATTTGGGTTATTTTGCTGTCGGTTGTTCAATCTATTCCCCTGGAGGGGTGCAAGGGGAGCTAGCTGATCACCACTCCTTTCTTCCCTAAGGGTTGAGTTTCTGGATACTGGAGGTCTTTGTCTTGATGGAGCGACGTCAACGGAATCCCTGCCATCTGAACAATAACAACAACAATTAAGAATCAGACCCGGTAATTAACATCAAGATTATCCACTCCTTCTGTGATAACAATCCTGGATATTTCACCGACCTCTGACTACCCATTTCGTACAGCACGCCTCTCTAAATTAATACATTTTTTTTACGATACGCTAAGGACAGACATGACATCGTAGTAATTCTTACAAAGGTTAAAGGTCACAACTTAAGATATAAGCAAACTGCAAGACTGCATCATGAATGATAACATGACGTTTGATAATTCCATTGTATCGCATTGCATCGCATCGCATTGCATTGTATCGCCTTGCATTGTTAGAGTCATAGGAAGTACAATGAAGTTTTGTTTCTGCGGTTGCCTACTATCTCTTCTCTGCATCAATGGTTGGCAATGATGTAAAGTTTTTTATTAAAATGTAACATTCTGAGATGAAAGTTCATGTTTATTTAATGCTTTGTAGAAATGAACAGTGTTAATCAACGGTCTACCGTGCGTTTATAGCAGGATTATGCACTCAAGTGGGTATAACCCTATCGCAGGATTCACGAAGCCGTAGGCCGAGTGCAAAACTTGAGTTATAACCTCATTCGCTCCTGTTAACCCATACAGAGATGTTTTTGTGTTCAAGGTTTCATTTCAATTTCAATTTCAATTTCTTTATTCCAGTTTAAATTACAAAATTTATGAATAGGACATATAATAATGATACATAAAAAGACGTAAAAATGTACAATCATGAAAGCAATAACAAATAAGAAATAAGATGGAGGATTAGAAGTTTTAAAGATTAAAAGGATTATAACAGAGATTCTAAGAACCCATTTTGAATATAAATGGCTGCTCTGTAGATAAATGAGTTCTTAAAAAGCATAATTCTAAAAGTTGGCAAGATAGTAGGATTTCGTAGATTGTACTGTAAGTGCTAAAATCACTGGAGAAGCTAAACTTCAGCATGCAATGTACAAGTGATATCCTTAACACAACAAACGTTTGTTTCACTTACTTCTAGACTGAGGCGAGGATGGGTTGTACGAGTTAACCGACCTCTGTGACCTCTGAGACGGTGACGACCTCAGGTCGGGGACGGCTGACCGCGACATCTGGACTTCTGCTTGCTGCTGAGGTTGAGGTATCCTGAAGGAATAAGAAACAACATTATAAACTAGGATGCCAAAGAAATAAGTCTCATCACACTTGTACTACTGCTAAATAGAAGGTAGAATTTTTTAGGTAAAGTAGGTAAAAGAAGGTAAAGGTTTTGTGTGTCCTGGTTTAAATTATTTCTATCATAAAAATTTTCTTTGGATAGAAAAGTGAACTAATGATTTCTTGAAAATCAAGATAAATATAGCAGTTGTACTTCCAAGTTTGGCTTAGCTGGTTTGACTATCGAAAATTAAACTCTCACATTTTTTTTGCAGTAAAATCATCTTTAAAATAGCAATTATTAAGTCGGTAGCTCTCAGTTACCAAGTTACCGACCTCTCATCCAGATGTGACTGCTGCCTGGTGATGGGGGTTTCTCGTTCCCTTCTCTCCATCGGGGAAGATCTATCGTACGACAGGGGACTGTTCAGATCGGTCCTCTGTTCTGGTTCCCACGACGACGGAGGTGATTGCTGCATCGGGCTTTGTAATACAGAGCGTTGTTCGGGAGTCGGTGCCCGTCTCTGCAATGAAGATGATTAAATCAACAAATGAATAGAAACGAATAAACGAGCAAATGTCACGAGGCTGTTTTCGAAACGATCAACTCTCTGGGTACATTTCCAATGAAATTAACTAAGAATTCTGGGTTTCAATACTGATTTTCCACAAGCTTACCCGTTTCCTAACCTTAATGCATTCATTTTAACGTCAACGTTTCTTTTAATATTGTGGCAACTGTGGTAACGTTTCTTTTAATATTGTGGCAACCTCTAGCCTACAGGATGATCTGTAACAATAACCATAATATTTGATATTTATATAGCTCATTATACCAGCGATAGGTCTAAAGCGCTTAACAGATGTTATATTACCCCTGGTCAATGATAACCTGTCCCAGAGCCATTACTCCAGTCTGCAGCAGTTATATACTGCGCCCAAAGACAAGTTACCTCACAGGTACCCATTTAACCCCTGGGTGGACAAGTGAAATAATGCATCTTGCCCAAGGACACAACGTAATGAACTAGGTAGGAATCGAACCAGCAATCCTTGGAACACAAATCCGACGCCTTAGCCAATTGGCCACCACGCAAGTTAAATCGCTCCTGTTCCGGCCACACGTTGTACCCCCATTTTTCTCATCTACCACCCCACAAGACTCTTACGGATACCTTTTAACACTGTACACCCCCTTCTAGTCTGCTTCGTTCCACTGTTGTCTACCGTTACAGAAATCCTAACCCGATTTCTCTTCTGATGAGATGTAGTTTCTACCATAACACCCTGCTACATCCTGATCATTTCCAACAGAAAAGATGAAAAACAAATTTTACCTGTTGGAAGACTTGATTTGGTTGCTTTGCATAGTTAGCATTTCTGTCCGGCTGTCTGTTCTCGTATCCTGCGGGGTACGGGGGCCGTTGGGGCGGGTCCGACTCGTTGGAACCGAACACGGAGGGGTAACTCTGGACCGAGGGCTCCCTGCTCTCCCGCGGATGAGGAACCTCCAGGTTCTTATTCTTCCTCTTCCTCATCTGAATCTCACGAGGATCAACATATGTCGGAGGAACACCTGAGAGAAGATCGGAAGTTAGAACTAATCAAACTATTTCAAACACGCCTGATCTGGGAAAGGGGAAGGGAAGAGGGGGAGGGAAGATGGGGAAGAAAGAGGGG
>JAIPMN010026664.1:2579-14024 GCA_020650975.1 Apostichopus californicus
GGGGGGGGGGGCATAGTTAGACACTATACAGTAAATTGCATACATTATGAATGAAATGTCTAATGATTAATCGATTACTAAGAATGGTATTATAGCTACCACCAATGACTTGCATAATTCATAAGCATAATTCATAATGTGAGTGTGTGTTTATGGTTGCAAGTTTAAGGTAGTCATTTTATCCCATCGTTAGTGATTTGAACGGAACGTCAGGTTACTGAGGTCAGGTGTTTTTCTTGCCTACAATCGTTTCTTTACAGAAAGCAGTGTTCTTTTGTGTAACCCACGACAATACGTACACATTCATCAACAAGGAACGATTTACTGCAGCGTGTCTGAGCCTATTTACGGCTTCTACTGGTATTTTGAGAATAACCCACAATCCATAGTAACAATGTTGGTAGACAAACAGGCCGGGCCTAGGAGTAAAACATTAAGGATTGCTCGCAATGGATCCCTGATATTCAGCAACGTTTCCCTGAGTGACGTCAGTTTTAATTCCGATTCGGTACTCCACATTGATTACGTTATAAATCATTTAGGTACTTGGGTGCTGTTGAAATATGTTTTGGAAAGATTGTCGATGAATCCAGTTCCCTGGTATCCCTTACTTTTACCCTAGTATGTCTCAATGATTACCCCAGTGTAAAACAAGCCACATGGATAAACCCCGCGTAAGATATACGCGTTTTTACGTCGATTATATACGCGTATCTACTCATATATAGCCAATCATAAAACGTTTGTATATGGTCGTATTAAATTGAATATATTCGTGGTTTCATTCAAATATATACGCGTACATTCATTCGACTATATACTCGTATATTAATTCGAATTTATCCTGGTATGAATTTGAAATTGTCCTTATTTTAATTCGAATACATCCTCGTATTAACTCGAATGTCAACGATGGGGAAAGGGCGGGATTGGATACTTGTTCCAGTAATACCCAGTATCAAAGATTGCTGTTTGGGCATAACCATGAGACATGACCTTTAGAGAACTTCTTGGCTGTCTTTTAGATGAGAACTTGGAGGCAACCCAAACGTAGATGAGATCTGAAGAAGTTATTTCGGAATTGTATATTTATATAATATAAAAGTCAAGGGTGAATGTGAGAAGTTTAAATATGGGAGAGTGATTTCATCCAAACGTGTTACTTTAAGCAACACAGTCTACCTGATTTGAATCTATTTTCAAAATCCTTCCCTCAATCGATGAAGTAAACTAAGCTTTCCCGGTCATCACTAATCACAGACTCATACCCATCTTCTTCTGGTTAAAAGAATTATTTCTGTCATGAGATTCGAATAGATACTCGCTTATCCGCGTGTATACTTCGATTTAAAAATTTAATAATATATTCGACATAATACTAGTTTAAATTCATACGGATGCGATTGGCTGTTTCAATACGCGTAGTTAGCTTCACTTCAGCTATACCGGGCCAGTATCGGGTTGACGCTATTTTAAATACTGGTAGCGATGTATCCACCTTCATATATGTACTTGTCGTAGGTTAGTACTTCTATGCTGATGGTGCATATCAGGCTTGTCCCAGACCCGTGACCACCGGAGTCAGTAATTAAAATGGTCCACTTTTCATAAAATCGACCCCATTGATAAAGCTGCACGAGGGCCTGCGTATAATGTGACCATGGATGTGCCATTCACACTCTCGTGTGAGACTGTGTACCTTAATAGCAAACCTGGGTATATCAGACAAAATGTTGTGCATGTTGTAATATGTGATTTTGGAACTATGGGAGTCAACGAAATAAAGGGAACAACAAAACCACAGACAGGTAAGACAAAGCTGTTATTTTTTATCAAACATGATACTTTACTCACAATTAAAGTGATAATGTTTAATAAAAGAAAAAGAAATTGGAAGAATTAAAAATCGCTTAGTGTAATATAATAGCATCTGTACTTTCAAAGAATTTATTTTTCAATTCGCCCCTCTATCCATTTTTTCTTCAAATGATCATACAAAATGATCATATAATGTGTTACAACGTCATGTTCGGATAAGCTACATTCGCGCAAATTTCAGTGATATCTTAGCTTATCATACCTACTACATACGAGAATTGGCGGCGACTCAAATATTTCCTAATGACCAATTTCAAAAATTTAGCACATGCATATAGGCCAGGGTGGGCAACCTTTTTGAATGAATGGGCCAGATATAAGGAGTGAAAACTTGACTGGGCCGCACTTAGCCAACGACCTGCTGTTGATTTCAAACCTTTGATTCCGAGGACTTTCAAGCAATAGGTGTGTGTACTTAATCTGTGTTCACAAAAACGTAATGTCAATAAAGTACAGTTGATAATTAATGGGGATAACAGGCCTACCTGACAGCATCATTAGTGCCGATAAATTCTAAGCAGCTAGCGTTTTCTTTTATGATGCAAAATAGATTGATTTTTTTCTTATTCTTGAGACATCTCACGGGCCGCAAAAAAATCACTGGCGGGTCGTATGTGGCCCGCGGGCCGTAGTTTGCTCACCCCAGATATAGGCGAAATGCCTATTTTCTTATTCCAACCCCCTTCAAACCTACAATGACGGGGCATGGACTCCAAAACCACCGCAGTGGTAGTCCAGGATGTCTGATGCGTTAAAACTATTCTCTTACCTTCTTAAAACTAGCAGTGTGGACAGTATAGGTCACCCCCTAATATGACCATTTATTGTTAGTATATACGGGATTTTTAAGAGTTTCAATCAAAATCATATTAAGAAACCAAGTTGCCTTAAAGATACAACTGCCAACAACATGTCTTACTGTAGCTTGGACTCTGCTCTATGTTACTAAGAAAAACTTGTCCTGATCTTGCTTGTACAAGGACTACAGAACCAAAATGGCGGCAAGCTCTTTCTGCTATAAGTGTAAAGTCGCATATCATATACCATGATATTCCCACCCCCCTCCCACCCCCAAATAAACATAAATCTAGTCTGTTTTTTTGTTGTGTGATTGTTTCTTGATCTCCTATGGATTAAAAAATACACAGTCATGTACTTGTTTATAATATCATATTATGCCAAATACTAATACTGATATTGGCAATCAAGCCCAAGTAGGGCTAATACAAGAGCCATACAAGATATTTGTGTATATGCTTGTAGCAATAAATATTGTCACATTGCTGGTTTCAGAGGCTGGTATTTGTCAAGTTCCTATTATATGCCATGTATGCAACGATCATGTAAAAAAGTTTCCATTGGATCATTAGCTTTGAAATACCTGAAAATGTTTACGTCAGTTTATAGAACAGAAGGACACAAAATATCTGAAAGTTTAACCCATTGCTTTAGACCTAAGTGAGGGTTGACACTGCCATAGTTTGTTTTACCTATATAGCAAAGTTATCTATGATCAACTACAGCCTTAAGACTGCAGTATTATGTATATGTTATTCAACTGACATTCTTCCAAGTTCCAGCAAATGAAGAATTTACATTATTTGCTTTGTAATGATAACGCGCATAAAGATACAAACTCGTGGGCTAAACAACTTTTCAGAAGAATACATTTCTTCTCTAAGCGTATGGCATGAAAGAGTCCTGTTAACTTTTTGGAATTACAGAATGTGTTTGTAATTGTTGCATCAATTCCATGTACTAGGATCACAAAATTGTGCATGATCTTTAACTTTTCAGCAAGTTTAAGTTTTAATATTCATCTCTTCTCGGAAAATATGTCTAATAAATTCCACATGGAACAGAAAGGTCTCAATTGTTTCTGGTTTACGTTTAATAAGTTTATAAATTTTTATCCTCTTCAGAGAGTTTTGCGTGTGTGTGTGTGGATTTGAAAGACGATGCATATTGTAACTGCTTGGACCGTTTTTGTAATTGTAAATAAAAATTTGTTCTTTAATTAGTTAATTCGCTCTCATATATGTGTCTGTAGTCTTATAAAAAAGAAAGACTAAAAGATTCTTGTACAATGTTGTGATTCTTTATTTACAATTGATTAGAAAGTATGACAGTCAGCTATGCATGCACACAACATGTCTCCCGCACCATATAACTTAAACGACTTCTTCCAGTTTCTCTTACCATCACCACAAAGAAAAAAACAAATACTAGAGAGATACTTTGAAACTAGCTTGTGACATTTACATTAGCCAGTAGTCTTGCAAATACCCAACCCCACCCCACCCCACTCCACCCATAACCCCTCCCATAACCCCCTTCGCACAAACCCTCCCAAGTCCACCTGTATACCCATTGATTCTCTGAAAGGTCGCTACCCTTAAGTCGGGTATGTCGGGGTAATGCCTTCACCTAACTTGTTAACATTATGTTTAACCTATTACAGCAGCATTTCTAAGAAACGCAATACTCAATCTATAAGAAAGGCCAGATCACACGTGATTTGGCATTTCGTAAAAAAACAGAAATAAGCAGTATGCCAATGCCAAGAGCATTGCAGACAATGAGAGACCGAAAAATATCATATCCAGCCGAATAGCTGCATTGACCCATTCAGTTTCAAATGCTGCTGCGCTAACTTCACTGTGTCGTCTTCTGGAACCTCTGTTGATGGATCTCACAGAAGGTTGCATCGGCTGATTTGGGATAATCCTGGTAGCATCGGTGGGAACCGTACCTGGGGATACCACGATTCCTCCCGTGTCCTCCATGCCCTCATGGTTTTCGATCAAAGTCTCACCTTTCTGATTTCTTGATGAATAAAAATATGAATTTCTGAGTAGGCTACTGTTGAACTATGCACACATATACAAAAATACAAAACTTGTACTGTCCGATTGAAAGGTCCTCTATAGTGAAACGAACAGGCTAACAGGATCAATAAGCTTGAAACGTACTTCTAAAAATATCTTAATTGTAGTTAGAGGATTGTGGGCAGGGTAATCATACTGTAGAGAGATGTATCCATAGTACAATGAACTATCTTCAAACTAGGCTTCTTTTTGCGTACCTGTATAGCAGAGACATTGAGAGCCAGGTCGGACCCCGGTGACAACTATTTTACCAGCCCCCATTTTACACTCTTCATATATCCGTCACCTTCACATCTTGCCTGGCTGCCAAAATGACTCCCTACCCCCCACCCCCTCTCGCCTGACCTGCTTTATAGTCCCATAAAAATGGTCCAGAACTTACCCGCGACCGTCTGAACTATCAGTAACGCGTCGGTGACTAAGGCAACCTCCGGGGTATAATGTCAGTTTAAGCAGCTTGGGAAGAGGGCGCTTGGCTTTATTATGATAGATGCCAAGGGTCAGGCAAGTTGTTAGAACCGACAGAAAGCTGATGCTGATGACAACTACGAAGTAATAAGCTGAAAGAGTACAACATATATATCATTAACGTCTTAAATATCGATAAAAGAAGAAAAGACGGGCGGGATTGGAAGTGTGGAGGGACACAGTCCTCTCTTTCACCCGCAAATAAGTTAAAAAAAGTTGGTCCCGTTGTGGATACTCGGGAAGTGCACTACGAAATTGATAACCGGTACATTGTTTAGACATTTTCAAACAATAAGTTAAAGTCACTGTCTTTTACAATCATATAGTATACTGTACTTGCATGACGAGGTGGGTGGAGTATAATGGGTGAGGAATTACAGTAGGTCCATTAATTACCAGCAATGTTGACAATTCTACTTCTGAATAACGTGCGTTATGTTCAATCTAATAATCAGCCAATATTTGAAAGTAATTTGAATGGTGTCAATATAGCTACCTGTCACCTATATCTACAAGTATATAACAATCAGAATTGGATATTTAGGTAAATGCTCTTAAGCACCTTTTCTATTTTGATCTCAACTGGATAGCTACTCCCTCCCCTCCTTGCTTCCTCCCCTCCCTTCTCCCTCCACTCCCTCCTCCTCCTCCTCCTCCTCCTCCTCCTCCTCACTTCCCTCCCTAATATCTACTTTAAACCTGACGGCCTTCACAAACTGTTCATCGTTCCACCCGAAATGTTTCGAAAACATTTTTGATGCCTGAATACACCCACCCTTTCTGATGTGGAGGCAATACTAGGTCGTATTCATACCTGAACCAACGAAAATACCACGATATACAGCCATTGTTTCAATATATATATATACTTACCAATAATAGGCGTTTCATCTCCAGTTGGCGGCATATTCGTAGCTAGCAACTGTTGAAAAATGATCAAAGCCAGGACATTGTTAACACAGAGAGATACCTTTTCACCGGACTCGGGGTGTAGTACAAACACCGATAGAGTAGTTAGTGATAACAAGACGGTCGGTACTCCAACATTCAGGACATAGAAACCACTCTCTCTCCGTATGTACATCGTATAGTAAACCTCTCTATACGGTGTTGGGCAACACAGATATTTGGTCTCAACTTCTTCAATGTCATACCCGGAAACCGACCAAACACCGTTCTTCTTTAAAATGTTTTCGGATGAATCAGAATCGTTCACATAGTAAAGAGCAACCTGTAACAAAACAAACAAATGATGGTCACGGACATCTTCATCGTCAATTCCGTCATCACCGTCACCGTCGCCGTTTTCATCGGCGTCGCAATCTTCATCGTAGTCTACGTCGTCTTCGTCATCGCCATCTTCATCGTTATAATCGTCATAGAGACCGACACCGTTAACTTAGGAAAAAAGTTGTGTTGTGTTGATGTGCTTTTCCCACGTAACACACGTTTGCTGTTCCAGGTTCACTTTTTTTGCTACATATTATAACTTATCAATTCCAAATGATGTTACCTGGAAACAAAATGCCAGAGTTGGGATACAAATTTCATCCGGAGGCTTAAAATATATGGTCCTCTGTCACCAGTCCCGCCCCCCTAAGAAACCCGTACCTCTAAACCATCGATTTATGAGTAAACAAAATCTTTGGTATATGAAACTATATGAAGGATTTTGAAAGTAGCTTACGGTGTCTCCTTCAAAAGAATAAGCCGAAAACCTTATGAGACATCCATGGCTGTCGTAGGGGAAGAGACGAACGTCCATCTTGCAGAAAATAGCATAAAATGCGATATTATAGTAAACGACCTGACCTTCGTAGTCCACTGTTAGAAACGTTTCATCCATGTTAGCCTCTGCCGGTCCGGTATCAACTCTGTTACGGTTTAAGTGAAACAAGCATAGGCTACTTTTAAAAGTATTAATAAATGTTTTGACTAACAAAACTAATTTAGAAAACTTTAACGTTATTTGCTTAATATTTTTCTTTGACATTTTTGTTCCAATTTGACCGAGTCAAGTTGTATTATTCGAAATAAGATTATAATTAATGAAATTAAGCCACTCAGCACCCTGGACTGAACGAACAGTTAATAATTAAGTATTATTAATTTATGTGAAGCGAGTGAAGGATATTTAGTGATATTGATCGAATGTACAATAACGCACTTCTCACACTGTAAAGCCAATGAACAATTCAATAGCTGTTAGGTCGCCAGCCCACGTGACAGGCAGGCGGACAAGGAACAAGTCTATGTTGGAAACGAAGGAGCAGGGAGGGTGGGGGGATTTGTGGTGGAGCCAATCTGTTTGAGGAGAGGTATACAAAAAGATAATGATAAAACTTGAGGGATGCGACGAAACCCTCATGATCACATATAGAATCAGTGAGAGCAAAACGTTGCGGACACTTGGCTGATCATAGTTCACGCATGTTTCACATTGTGTGAAAAACTGATTAGACTAGTATCCAATATCTACTATTTATAAAAGAAACTATGCGTTAGTGTAAACATCTTGATATACTGTGTACAAACCGAGGGTCTAATTGGTAGACCAGACGCTGATCCAGGGGTGGGGGTATACCCCATCCCATATCAACCACAAAAAAAATAACAGTAGTTACGAGCCACAACCTTGTGTGAAGACCAAATTTTGAAATAGACATTTCACGTCTAAGACTTTATTTCTTCTAGGGGAGGACCCCTAGACCCGCTCCATGGCTGAGAGCCACAGCCTTCCTTTGTGAAATCCTGGATCCTGGATATACGTGGAAACGTATAATACTGGCCTGTCATATTTCGATACAAACTCACCTCTCATAAGGAGTTACATCTGGAAACCAGATTTGATCTTTCCCAAAATTTATCTCTTTAACGCCTCCATAATCGTCTGGATTCCAAGTCAGAAATTCGTCCTTCCATTTCTAGAAGGAAATTTTTTAAAGGTCATCGTTTCTTGTTACCAAATGTAGAATGCTAAAAATTGCTAGAAGTTTTCAAAAGGAATCAGCTGGCGGTTCTGAATCTCGAAATTATTCCCAGAAATAAATTGGTGTGTTCAATAACATAACAGTTGAATGTCCAAGATATCATTGGGAGTGACCATTATATATGTCTCGGCCTAACATATTTGAGCCGGACAATACCGATGACCTTACTAAAATCCATCAAACATTGCGTAAAATATTTTGGAATATATAATCAGGATATTTGAAATCATATTCATGAGTAACTTATACTTATTGTTTACCTTTAACGAAATAGGATTAACCAGTCAACGTATTATTTTTGGTATTCTATCTTGAATCTTATTGGATGCATATTGTAGAAAAATGCTCATCACACAATAAGAAGTACATATGACAATATACCACGGTTGGAGACGTTTTCTACGAGTGGCTTAAGACGCAATAACTTGAGTATGATGTGGGTGGAAAAAATGTTAAACAACATTTACAAGTACGAGGATGCATTCTTTAACTATTCTTGAAATCTCATGCAAACATTATCACTTTCATGTGTTATATTGATATGATATTGTGGTTCTTTAGCACATATCTGTTACGTCATTTCTTAGAAACATCACATTTTAATATAGACGGTCAAATTGAGCCGGATTCAAAGCCAAACTTCAACTTTGGCTCATATTAAAACAACTCAATTGTAATCAAAGTCTCTTTGAAGGTTACGATTTAAATGGAGCTGTTAGAAATTTATTTGTAAAATTAAAGATTTTAATAATAAAACAGAAAGTTCAATTTTTTCTTTATCTTGATAAATGATAATGAATACAATTAATTTATGAATCCTTACGTATTGATTTGCCGCAACGAATGACAACACTTGTCTTGCTTCGTCCTATTATATATATATAAAAGAATCAGAAAGAAAATGGAAACAAATATATAACTAAAAATATTTCTTAGATACTGCAAATGTTAGTAAAAGTATGATCGATATCAAACAGTACCTTAGATGCGTTTCATTAATTAACTCATCAAGAATGGTGATTGATGTTTTCTGCATTTGAAAGTGAAAAGCACGTAAAGTTAACATAATCTACAGCAGGTATTGTTGTTTCAGTACGTTTTCTTGACGTTTCGGTGACATTGAAAGAATGCACCTGGAAATAATAGAGTTTAGTGTTGTTATCGTGGCATATGACATCAAAACGTTTATAGCTTTCTCTGCAATATTTTCAAAGTAAAATGAACAACAATATTAGAAATAAGAGCTTTGAAATTTTCGGAACGCGACAATGCCACAATAGCAGCATCCATACTTCCTTATACCTACTGTGTGTCATACGGAATAGAACGGAGGCTTTTGACGACAATTTGTTTTAAGATAACCCTTCTCTTTATAATATTACAGTGTTCTCCTTGAGACAAGCTTAATTAAGTGCTTGATATCAAGCCTCCTCAAAGTACCAGGTTTTATTCAAAGACTATCACACCGTCGCTCTTGAAACCGGAATCAAGAGCTGTAAAACTATACTAGCTGGTTTCGTTCCATTTCATTTCTCAAGTTAAAGAACCTGGACGGACCACAAAGTTCCAGTAAATTCAATTAAAGGGGTAATCTGGTGACTGACGAAAGTTTGCATTTTTAGATCGAAGTCACATCCTCAAAGCATTTTATCTGTCTAAGATACGACACCCCCCCCCCAAAAAAAAAACCACATCAAATGTTGTTACATTTTGCCAATGCGTCGGGCAAAAAGAATAGCAAATGATGTCAAAATGTTTTGTTCTGTTTTGTACTATATGAATCATTTTTCCACAGATGAAACTAATATGTCTATATACACAAAAGGATTTACTTTGACTGATGAACTTCTCAGTACAAAGAACTTTGACAGCCAGGTATAAAGATCGTTAAATCACATGAGAAGGATAAACCAATAGGAACGTTAGTCCATCTATATTAAGTGACCATGCCTCCTCGCTCTCGATGGAAAGGATAGCCAGCGAATCCAGCCGATCTTGAGAAATGGTTGAACGTAGGTAAGTCTTGATTAGCTTCAACTTGGAGAATGATCTTTCTGCGGTCGCCACTGTGACTGGAAGTGTAATAAATAGGACCACAGCCGATAACAGCTTTGAGTAGGTACTAAGGTCACAGTCATTCAGAAGCTGCAGGACTTCACAGTCGTGCGAAAAGAAGGATACGAGATTTGCGGTTGCAGGGGCATATGATTTATGACGAACGTATTCACGCACAGAAAAATATGTCCATTGTCTCGTTTATAGTTTCTTTTCCAACGAAAACGTGCCGTTTTAAAAAACAAAGAAAAAAAGGGTACCCCTCTTCTAAGTTCTGTACATCAGTGCAGCGGGGGCCCCCTTTGGTCGGGGGCCCCTGGGTTTGCCCCGTCCGAGCCCATAGGCGTTACTCCGCTGATAGAAGTGACCCTTTTCCCTTAATTATTTACCAAACTGTAACGTTTGAAAAGTGTCTTGAATATGTGGTCTCCCTATGCTAAAATTGTTATCATAAAACGTTTTGCTTTGTCACACTTGTTTTCCTCTTCTCTGTTCTGCCTAATCCACCAGATTCTTTTTTTTAAAGGGATTAAATAGTATACTATTTTACTTTAGTTGGAGAGGCAAAGGCGATAAGATAAAGACAAAATATTTAATGCAGCCACAGGAAGAAGGCGGCTGAAATATAATCAACGTGCACGATTTTATGGCAAGTATCAAAATCACTTGGTATAAAAGATATACAGATCACAATTTTCAACTTTTTTGGGGGAAAAGCGTTGGTAAGAATTTTCTTTTTTTAGATTTAAAAAAAAACGAGTTTATTCGCAATTGCTGTTGTGTTTGGAGCGATCCCCATTGTAAAACCCCGGTGTAGGATTACGGTGATCAGATAATCTGGAACAACAGCTTTATCAAGATTAATAATGAAGTAGTTTGGTGCAAGAAGTGTTTTAAATCAAATGTGCTTTATGTCCAAGCTTTCCTTTACAAAGCTGAATATGAATATACATTCTATCCCACATACGCGGGTACCATCTAGGTATGCATTACAGTTACCTAGGCAACTATCTAGTCAGCAGGATATGCTAGCGCAATTGTATTGTACTACTAAAATTTGCCAATATGCTTATAGTAAATTTAACAGCTGTTGTATTGAGAAACTACGTTGTTGTTTCAAATGGGACAATGACTTTAAAGGCACCTCTTTAAAACTGGTGTAGAAT
>JAIPMN010026679.1:2022-14207 GCA_020650975.1 Apostichopus californicus
ACACAGACTACATAGGATATATGCAACCGTAATAGCTACAGATGCATGGGGACCTTGCAATTAATCATCACCGCACACAAGTCTCAAAAATCCTTGCAAAATACACCAAATCCCCAGAAGGAATGCAACTGCAGGAAGCCTGATGAATGTCCCTTGAACGGCAAATGCTTGGCAACAGAAATCGTATGTACAAGGCGTCGGTACGGCACAACAATACCTGTCATTCACATATTGGCATGTGAGGTGGACCATTCAAGACAAGTTTGTCTGGGACCTCAAAGAGAACAAGCAAGATTTCTCGATCACATGGCCAATCTTGAAACGCGCCAGCACCAACAAAAAGACCTCTTGCACAGTACAACCTGTGCCTAGAAGAAAAGTTTCCGATTATCACCGCTCGCTCGCAGAAAATAAAAACAAACTCGACAAAAGAAAGCGAGCTTGTGTCCAAATAAGGACATAGAGGGTCGTTGAACCGTGGAAGGAGAAAGCTGTGAGATTGTTCGAAAGGGAGTTTCCCGGTGTTAGGGAATAACTTGCCTGAAGATCGCTATTGTGCATGAAAATCTAAGTAACACGACTCTATCCCAACTCCATTATTTTATATTTATCCCTACTTGCAATCTGTGTGTGGATCATACAAGCTGGCATGAGCGCATAGTCCTGAACTGACTCAGGTGCTTACTCAGTGCGTATAGACTGAATGGATATGTAGGACAATGGCCTATCCTTTAATTACCCTGTTTGTACTTGCATCTGGTAACCTGAAACCGTCCTGATGCGATGCTTTAGATATCTCTCTGTTTAATGAATACACTCATTAAGGGTTGTTGAACTCTTCCGCAAAAAAAAAACCGGTCAGGTATGGCACGAATCTGGTGGTTTCATCTACTTGATGAGGCAGGTAATGAAGATACATTGAAACACTTTGGATACAATGCAGATCATTATCACTCCATCCTCAGGAGATCTGGGTTGCCGACACAGGGTCAAAACATGGCTGCACATCATTTTCAGAGAGGGTAACGATTACATTTTGTCAATTGCATTTTGTTAATAGTCTCTGAAAAGAACAGCTATGCTCAGTGGTGAATTATGTTTCTTTTATGTGTTTGTTTTCCTATTAGTCAGATCTTTATTTACTTAATTAACTTATATTATTGTCAGTGTAATAAAATTAGAGTTTCAGCTGGTCAATTAATTTTTGTAACTTTTGTAGCTAATTAGTTAATTAGACAGATTCATGAAATTATGTATGAATCAAGAGATCATTAATGCCAGAAATTAAAACTAATCGCATAGTTTCACAAGAAAAACCCTAGTTATGGAATTTAACAAAACCTTTGCTCAGTAACGATAGAATGAACCATGTAAAAGTTACAACTGGATCCATTGAGTGAGGAAATTATTATAGAGACTGGATTCTCTGGCATTTACAATGCATTTACAAAGCCTTGTTCACTTTTAAGAGTGCAAGGGAGGATCTTCGTCTGACGTACTTGATCCTCTACCCGTTCTAGAATGTGGGGGGCGTCCAGGGTCAGCTTCATTCATTTCATTTCATTTCATTTATTTTGTCTATACATAAGAACAATAGAACAAAGTGGTATAGTATAAACAGGACACTAGAAAAACAATAGTAGTTTATCGAGCTAGCGACCAAAAAATAACAAATAACAATGAAAGAAGGTAACAATTTTAAGAGTAGAGAAAAATAGACAAGAGATAATCAATACTCAGTCAGAGTAGTTTTCAATTAGGTGGGCTTTCAGTTTGCGCTTAAACGTTACATAAGATTTAACAGTTTTTATATCATTCGGAAGCACTTTCCAGGTTTTATAGCAGTAGTTATTCAAGAGTAATTTACCGTGTTTAGAGTGATGTCTGCTAACTGAAAAATGGGTATTATTCCCAACCAGAGGGAGCGCAATATCCTGACCCTCCTTGCATTTTCAAATGTGAACGAGGCCCAAGTGAGGCTTAGTGCCAGAACCATGTGAAGCTACAATTATTGACTGTAACATATATATGTAAAAAGCTTCAATATATGGAGCATCAACCTAGATAAGCTGGCTTCTGTGAGGTAATTACAACTAGATCAAATACTGAGTGAGAAATGGATCAAGTAAAGTTACAATTAATTCAATCATGTAGGGACACAATTAAATATGGATCATATGAGGGTAACATTGAATAGGATGATCCTGTAAAAATTACCATTTAACCTGCGATCACATGAAGTTACAACTAAAACTATACACTTTTGCTGTTGACTTCAAATATGTGATACTAGGTTACAATGACCGGGCTAACTCAATGAGGGCTCCCGAAATTACGGACAGCATATCGAGTTAAGTCAGTGTTTTGCCAACACAGTGACTGCATCCAACCTAGTTACGCTCACAAACTGAAGGCTCTGATGACAACCTCTAAGTTCCCGATCCTCTCTCATCACTGCTGAAATAACATCGAAATGAGAAATCCCTGACGTGTTTACACACGCTGTAATTTATAAAATGGACTCAAATGAAACTAAACTGAATACAGACTGTTTTTAAACAAATGTAATTTTCGCCGAGATAATGGCATATCATTCCATTCCCCCNNNNTCCCCCCCCCCCCCCCCCACCGAAAAAAAAATGACTGGAGGCTTTGTCGAACATTTGTGTAGTTATCCATAGACATGAGAGAGGGAAATGATGTTTAATAAATGTCTATCAGCCTTACATATGTTTTCAAAATGCGCAGTTCATTTGTAGATCTCACTATAGCTGATGTTTGGTACAAACAAACATCCTACCTCCACGACGACGATAATGTACGACTGTCCCGCAGTCACGGTACTCCAAAGAGGCTCCCATTTCAGCCGGTTGCCATGGCAATGACGTCATCATGTGTAAGAAGAACCTGACTTGAGGGTTGCTAACACACTACTTGATCCATAAAGATTGGTACAATGTGGGATTTTTTCCCTCTCTTTTTTGGTTTGTAAGCAAACAGCGTTGAGAACTTAGCCTAGCATAACCCACAGCTCAATCGACCCACACTTGGAATTTAGCTGCACGAATCGATACTTGACTGAAAACTTGACACAATTTCAAAGATGTTTGGTGTTTTTTAGGTCTTAAATGTTTATTTGGTATGAATAGACTTTTTACCAATAATCCTCCTCCTCTATGCCATGTTAATTCTTCTTACGTAGACCCTGTAAAATCAAGCTCAGAACTAATCTTTGATTGTTCGATCGCATGTAGATCGAAGAAGGCAAACAAATTTGGTAAACTGAAAGAAGCTTGTTTGCGTTTTCAATGACAAGTTTTCACGGAAAGTCCTGCCAAACTTACAGAGCAGACATATGTTCACAAAAGTATTATATATATATGGTTCCAAAAGATTTAAATCCATTGCAAATTCAGACATTTTCCGAAACCATTTCAAGACGGCACACATTTTACTGTTTATTATGAATGCCTACACACACTTACGGGGAGGTAATGTTAGAATAGCTAGAGACTATAGTATGCCCCTTGCCATTGCAACTCTTGCTATGTGTATTGCTATCATTATATTGTAGTTGGGGAGGGGGGAGGGGATGGGGATGGATCTGGGAAACGTTTAAAGAGCCATGATGCCCAAACATGGCATGCTGTAGAATTCATTTTACACCACGGTTTGATGCTGTAAAACTGTTCTCACACTCCTTGAACACCTTACATGCTCATGTTAGACTTCAAAAAAAAATTCAAGTACTTTCAAGACCGCAAATTTTTATTTTTTTCTTTACCCCTACTTTTCCCCAACTTTTCCTAACAGCATTGGAATCATGATTGTATCATAGTTGATCAAGACGCCAAAATAGAGACACATTAAAGTTTAAGCTGTAACAATTCTCACACTAGCAAGTATTTCATGAGTTTTCTTCAATTCTAACACTTATACAATATTTTTTCCATACATTTATAGATGATTTTTTTCAACAAAATAAGCAAATTAGCAGTATTTACTTTGTTCAACTTTTTTTTTGGTAGTATTTGAAATCATACTTGACCTCTAGAGGGTCAATCTATATTGCTACCTTAAAGCTGTGGATATTGCGGTGAAATTTTCAATTCCATATCACAGGGACACATATATCACATCTGCCCCATTTTGTCAAGAAAAGCTCTCTCAAAAAAAGTTTTGATCAATTAGGTTGAATTTGTTAAAGTAGTATGCAACTATAAACTAGATCCAACCACTACATTGTTTTCATTTTTTTTATGTCTGTTTTCAACAAATGAAAGTTCAAAGTTTACTTCATATGATTGATGGAGGGCGTTGTGGTCAAGTGGTTAAAGCAGTGGACTTGTGATCTAAGGATTACAGTTCGAGCCCTGGCCAGATCATTGCGTTGTGTCCTTGGGCAAGGCACTTTATCTCCATTGCCTCTCTTCACCCAGGTGTATAAATGGGGACTTGCGAGGTGACTTGTAAATATAGTTGCGTGCGCCGGTTTGTGGCTGCACCCTATGGGAAGTTCCCCAGGGGACACGTGGCTGTGGTGCACTGTTGTGCCCCAGGAGAGATTGTTTGAATTGTGCACACTTTGGTGTGTAGGTGTGACAAGTTACCAATGACCAGGGTTAATTGTAAAGTGCATAGAACTTGTGGATTATGCACTATAACGGCGTAATAATGATTGAACTGAGGGATATGTATGACCTATGAACATGGTGACTGGCAAAAATCCTATGTAGTCTACTTAATATCGGCCAGCTACTGTAGCACCTGTTCAAGTTCAAAACAGAGATGACATCACTGTATCCTATGTCACTAAAAAATTCTGTATATGAACCACCTGTCACATATATTTCAAGTTTAATACATAAATGTCCCAATTAATGGTTAGACTTCATGATAGATTCAAGTACAAAATAAATAACCATCCTTTTACGTCAAATATTCCCCTACACGTTCATAAAACGGAGTGTATTATAACACCGGGTAAATTTATACACACACATGTTCAGTTTTATATTCCCCATTCATACACCGCAGTGATGCAAAGGCTCATGCAGATCTGTTGTGACTTTTTAGTACAGCTGGTTGGTTGCCTGTGTGTATATATTGTATGGAAACTATTTTGTTTTGTTGTCTTTATGTCACAACTGACTTTTGAAGTCTAATCAAAGTATTTATTTCTTCTTCTTTCAAAGTCAACAGCAGTACTTAGCCATGCCCTAACACACTTTCACAACACAAGTTGTCTAGCCTAGCTTATAATATAGTTGTATAACATATTCATTTAATTATGCTGTTATGGAGAGATATGAGATGCTTCCATAGAGAACACAGCTTGAAACTTTCGGGGTGAATCTTAAGTGGAATTCATCGTCAGAAGTATCACATGTTTGACATGTATGTTTCTGACTGGGAGGTTCAAAGCCAGTAAAAGGTTGTTGGCAGGTTTATAAATTTTAAGAAATGTTTTAAACATGCAAAATGCTTTACCTGAGACAGGATGTCGGACACAATCTCCAAAGGAACCTGGTAAACTGCTTGGTCTTGCACGCAGGTATTCAAAGTCATATCAATCATCGCCTAGAATAGTTAGAGAAAGAAAGAAACAGATTGCTCATAAAGTTGAGAACTTGAATAATAATAATAACCATATTTACAATAAGTTGTGATAATTCTCAGGCGTCAAAATGCTGGCTTTTTACTGGCTTTATAATAATGCCAGTGGATTTTGCCATTGTCAGTAGAAAGGAAAAAAGGCACTGGCAATTTTCTGCCACTGGGCTAGTGGACATTAAGAACTAAGCACATGGTTAGTCTGTTATCAATCCTCAGTCAAAGAATCAACATGGTCAGTCTAGTTATCAGCTCAGTCCAAGAATCAGCATGCATGGTTAACCTGTTATCAATCCTCAGTCAAAGAATCAGCATGGTCAGTCTATTATCAATCCTCAGTCAAAGAATCAGCATGGTTAACCTGTTATCAACCTCAGTCCAAGAATCAGCATGGTTAACATGTTATAAATGGTCAGTCTAAGAATCAGCATGGTTAACCTGTTATCAATGGTCAGTCCAAGAATCAGCATGGTTAACCTGTTATCAATCCTCAGTCCAAGAATCAGCATGGCCAGTCAATGATGGTCTCAGTACCTAACATAAGCCCTGTATAACTGCTTTTTATCAGCAAATATCATTGGGCTGCTCTCAAAAGTCTGCAAAGTAACTGATGTGTGTTGCCGTTCAAGAAAATGCCAGTGAAAACATGATTTTAGCCAGTTAGTTTTTTTGAAACATGAACCGGCCTTTTTTTCTCTGGAAACCTTTTACCGTCAGGAACAACATTATATCGTTTTCCCTTCCCTGCTCCTTCCTCCCCTCTCCTGTTTTACACAACCAAATTCTTAGCTCTCGGGCATTTTGCATCAACTTCTGAACAACCTCCGAAGCAAGTGTACAATTCATATGCAGAGAGAGGAATTGTTTAACTTACCATGTGGCATGCTGACATCATTTTCAAAGCGCCCTTGTTATTTAAATTAACATAATGGCTGCCAACAAAGTAGTTGTGTTAGAAAATTCCTGGAAATTTGGGATAGGTAGTTTTGACTAGTTATTTCACAGTGAGTGTAAGAATATTAGTCTCTACTATTTGGTCACTGCAAAATCCCTGAGTTTTTATCTCCTTTAATAAGTTAAAAAGGCATATATGTCAGTCACTTGCAGTCTAGCAGTATGGTATCACTGACACATTAGCACATTAGTCTGTTACATAATTGGTCAGTCAAGTGGGCCAGTTCTAAATTGTCTGTAATTGATACTATGCTTTAATATACAAACATCCTCTTTTTTTATCTTTTCACTAGCTATGCTTGAATGTATTTTACTAGAATGATCAGTAACCATGTAAGGCGGTTACTGAACGGCTATGACTGACAATGCGGTGTGAACTGAAATGAGAGATATATATTTCTCATGCACCGAAATGAGGCAATTTTGTCTCTGAAAGATTTTAAGCTACAAAAATAAGTAGACTCAAATGGTAAACAATTCCATGCAGTACCCAGTGAACGAAATTTCAAAAGGGTTGCCCAAGAGATCTCGCAGCAGAAGTGAAGTTTAAACCATTTATTCCCATTAAGCATTACAATATCTCATTATGAAGTACATACATATTGAAAATTTGAAATTAATTAAAAATGGCGTTATCTTGCAGTCTGCTAATCTATAAGTATACCCTCATTTCTCACTAGTGCTTTATATTATGTTCGAATTTGTTTACTTAAATCTTTGGAGGTGAGCATCGCAGGACCTTCCGACGGTGCCCCCTTCCCTTATGCACAGGGACCAAGGTGTTATTCATCTGCAATAAGTGTTACCTAGTCCGCAACCGTCCCTTTGAGATTAAACATCTGTCTGTGAAGGTTTCCTTCCTTCTTCTACAACATTGGTTAAATTTAAGTTGAACATAAAGTTCTTTATTGGCCCCAAAGTTTAGCATGATAAATGACTTAAAAAGTTTTCAAAACAATACTTTCCCTTGAGGGCTCTCACCTCTCCAAAATGTTTTCCCCAAGATAATGATGAGTGGTAAAATCAGACAATTATAAATATGATCTCTGATTGGTAACATGCTTTGATAGTCACAGGCAGCAAACCTCAGCTTGCTGAAGTTTGATTTTGTGAACATGCAAAAAAAAAAATTGCTAGTAATACCGATGACCTGTAGAGGGTACCTATTAACCCCCTTGGTAGGTCAATTTAGACTAAATATAACTTTGTTATTTAGTATATTTACTAAAATTGTTATTTATTTTGCCAGAAATCTTTGTCCAAACTTTCTATTAATACCATAGATCTATTAACTCCACCCCCTCCCTCCCCCCTCCCCGAGCATTATACACTCCAGATAAACCAGTGAAGATGTCTGAATGCTAAATTTTAAGCTGAGGACAAGCAGGAAATAACATAACACTGATTGCATTTGCTATATATACATACACACAAGCACAATGCTATGATGCATGTGACCCACACTTTAAATTTCCTTCTAAAGAAAGTACGTTGACATTTTATCAAGCTAGAGGTGAACAAGGTCGTCCCATACTGTAGCTTATATATTCAAAAGACACACATTGTGTTAATAGGCAACTGTACATGGTTAGCAGTTGTTCTAGCTGAATGGTACCATATGGTACAGCCTCAACTATTAGTCCTGAGAAAACAACTTTAGAAACAACTATTTAATACTGACAGCAGTTAATGAAACAAGCATTTTCTTTTATTAGTTGGGGCAGTGTAATGGTATAGCCTCAACCCTAGTCTTACTCCTGAGAAACAACTTTAAAAGCAACTATTACTAAAAGCATATATATGTGAACAAGCATTTTAATTTTCTCCTATTAGTTGAGGCAGCATGATGGTATAGCCTCAACTATAGTCCTGAGAAAACAACTTCAGATACAACTTTAGAAACAACTATTACTGACAGCATGTGAAAGCATTTTAATTTCTCCTATTAGTTGAGGCAGCATGATGGTACAGCCTCAACTCCTGAGAAACAACTTTAAAAACAACTATTATTGACAGCAATCACAGCAGTGTGAAACAACCATTTTTTCCCCTCCTATGGGACAAAGAGTATCTTTATAGTTCTAAACAACTATATGACAGAGAGAAGTACATGTGTGAAAACACTAGTACTCTTCAACTTTATAGCCTTGACCCTCAGATGACCTTTGACATACAGTACTGTACTTTCACTCCTGAACATTCCAAGAATTCACATAATGTAATATTCACACACATGCATAGAAAGAAGTAAGTCAAGCTTTCATTTTTCTTTTAATGTATCATATTAAAGTTGAAATGAAATTTAGTAATTAAAAGTTCAAATCTTTCAGAGTCGACTTCAATGTCATGAGGTTTGAAGATGAGGAATCGGCATTTTCATATCGCTGAATCGGCAGTTTATATTGCTAAAAATGATGATGCCAGACACCATATTTTCCAGGTACGTTGTTTCCGTGACTAGTTCTCATCATTACTGTGCGGGTTTTGTTTTGTTTTTACTATCCATATTTTAACTACAGCTATCGGCTCTCAATCGAACTTCAGAAAAAGAGAAAGCTGTGATGTCACGCAAAATCCGGCATACAATAAATATATTGTTGGATTCCGCTGAGACGACATATCATCTTTAAAGTATATCAAATGCGCTTGAAAATTTACCAAATAAAGTATTAAAACCGCAATCTAAATTAATATATTTCACAGAAGAAGTCTATATAATCTGATCCAAATCCCTGACTCAACCTCTCTTAGTTTATATAGTTTGATATTGTTTAACTATACAATAATTCAATTTTTTTACTATTGTTTTTACTACCAACAGGGAGCTGATATAGTTGAATGCAAATGGTTCTTCTTTGCATATCTCTTGTTTTATATTTCTTTGTTGATACATTACTTCCTTTCTCAACATGACATAATTCTTTAGATAAACATGTGCAATTTCCTTCCTTCTTTGTTTTTAACTATTGTATCAAGAGGGATAGGAAGTCTGAGGAGTCCGAGAAATGCTTTTAGTTTATATAGTCTTTGACATTGGAATACATAGATATTTTGTTTTGCTTCTTTTAAGATACGTTAATTTCTTTCTCAATATGTTAGAATTTTTACTTTCACATCTTCCTGTGCACACAATCCCAAACTACTGTTCGGCAATCACCATCTTACAGGTATTGATTTTGTTTCAAAGACTGACCTCCATTTCACCTTCCAGAAGTTTAATCAAGCAAATGGAATTTATGACAGAAATTATTTCCAAACATGATCGGGGCGCAGAGAAAATAACTCTTCCTTCCTGCCGATTTAATTTGCCGTCTCTCGCAATGATTTGCACACGAGGACCTGTAAAACCTGCAGGCTCATATTCCTCAACATATGCACATTTCAAAATCCTCTTTCATCCCATTGACCCATCTTACTGTATATATGAGAAAGACCACAGTTAATACAGCCGTCAATCTTCCCCATTGGACGATACCTGATGAGTGGACGAAACAAAACAAAAATGACCCTTCATACAAGCCACTGCACTGCGAAGCAAATTATTCCAGCCTCGAATTATTATCATGCGAATAATCCGTGACGTCAATTGGCTTCAAACCCGAAAGCCAGCGCCACAACGGTTTTCCTTGGAAACTTTCCTCCGAGCACAAATATGATCTTTGTGTGCACGATGAGACTTGTGAGCTAAGGTGAAGCAACTACTAATAAAACCTGATTGATACTCTAAGATTAGGTTTCATAGAGTAACAGATTTCCTTCTGTTCCGTTGGATCAGATCGTCTCTAAAGCCGTAAGCTGGGGATGGAGTGAGCAGATTCGTAATCACCGGAGAAAGAAAACGAATCTTCCGTTAAACTACATACTGGCTTGGTTGGGTGTGTGTGTGTGTGTGTGTCATGAGAGGGGGGGGGGATTGTCTATAGATAAACGTAAACAGTTTCTCTTTGTAAGTCTGCGATACATCTTAGGGATTTACTGTTTATAGTAACGCTACAGTGCGATAATCAATTTTTAATTTGAAAATCTCCCAGTTCTGAAAAATTAAAATTGGACTCCATGAATTCACAGAGCTCTGTTTTATGTATAAGGAAAAGTGTGAGGGGAAAGTTTTGCCTATACCTATAGTACCAATAGTTGAAATGGGAGTGTATTGTATGTTTATGCAGAGGGAACTTGAGCTACCTCTCCAAACAAGGCTGGTGATACACAATTTACACTGTGGCTTCTCTTCATCGCCCACGGGAAAGACATTGTGGGATCGTCACGGAGTATTAAAGAATTAAAGTAATAGAAAGTAAAGCTGGTCCAACACGGGCCTTTTATAAAAATCTCAGGGTCTTACCGATCTGAGTTTTTCAGCTAATATACTGTACTTCCCAGAGGCAATCCCTACATACATACACTACACCTTCATATGATAAGGATATGGCTGAATGGTTCAGACCCCACAATAACACAGCAATTAACAGATTTTCTTGCTTTAAGGATCATATGTAGTGCAGCTATTTTGTTAACACTGCCGTGCTGGACTAGGATCGTTACTTTCCAGAGCGAGTTTCCTCCAAATTCTCAAAGCAACACGTACCATGAAAATAATCAAAGGCATCACTTACTGTACCTCAACCTATCGATGTATCCCTATAAGCAAAGCTCATTTCATGAAAATGAAATTCAAATCATTCTTTCTCTAGCTGACTTAATTAACATTTCGGCTTGTAACACCACCGGTCTGTATTGCATGTTAATTTGAACTACATTTCGGTTCATAAAAGAACCCCGAACAATCTCACGACAATGTTAAATGCATGCGGTCTCAGGGATTGGTTTGTTGAATGACAGACAATGGCTAAAGTCCATAATCCAAAATTTGAGTGGGAGTCTGTATGAGATTAACGTATACAAACCAGACGTTACTTATTGCACATCCGGGAACAACACAGTGAATTTATTTTATCTTGTCAATTGAGGCGTGATAAGGTATGGTTCTTCATGCCAATCGATACGTTTTGGACGAAAGGGTAAAATAAGGATAAAAGGCAGTCGTTTGTTAGCTGTGTCCATTTATCGAGAATGGAAAAAATTAACTCAGATGCTCCCTTATGAGACCTTTCTTATTGTACACGTCATATTTGCATGAGAACATTGGACGACGATCAAAGTTGTAACTACTTTGAGGGTCGGTCACATTAATTTCAATATGGCATTGAACTCACAGCATGCTTAAGGTAGACTTATGTAATACTGTAAAGCACTGCGGGTATCAAACCCATCCCATCAGGATAATTCTCTTCAAATATCTCTTTCGAGATCCGGCTTTAGGAATTACAAATGATTTCGAGTTGGTTAGCATCACGTTTGATCTCTAGAGTAAGGCAAATATGTCACCAAAACAGACCTAGTATTGTTCGATACAGGTGACAAACGCCTACAGTGGAATTACGACCTTCTTCACCGGTTTCGAACATCTGGACATACAATCAGCATCCATAGCCTATTGGTTAGGGTGTCCGCATATAAAGCGGGAGGCCCGGTTTCGAATCCTGGTGGAGGTTGGAAGTTTTTCACTGTTCTGGATTTTTCAACTCACTACGATTTCAATTATATATATCTATATATAT
>JAIPMN010026687.1:0-11113 GCA_020650975.1 Apostichopus californicus
AATCTTCTTTCTTATCATGAGAGTTTATAAAGAAAGACTCAAGAATTTCTGTTAAAATCATGCTATCATTTATTTACTATTTTCCTCTCACACGGAATTAAGTGTAATAGGCTATGTATATATATTAGGACATATAATGTGATACATCAGTAAGAAACCAGTATAAAATACATACGAAATAAATGAAAGAAACGGATCGAAAATATTATGTTTTTCTTGTGAAATTATTCGCTTTGTTCGCTGAAAGATGCGTGCCTATTGAATATTAGGTTCGACCTAATTCCTCGAATGAATCAGCAATTGCGACTTATAATAATTTTAAGAGGAAATATTAACAACTATTGCTATCGCGCAACGCTTGGGGCAGCTTAGACCTCGATATATACCCCAATGAACCGTTGTACAGCCATTCAGACAATCCTCGACAAAAATGATGGGACAGTATGAGCAGCAACGAGCGATATTGGTTTAAGCGCACCCCCTTCCCCCGTTCAATGTTGTAGCCAAAAGCGCTCAGAAACTGCAACATTGATACGGGGAGTGGGGTGTCCCATCTATTTTTGTCGACGATTGTAGCTGGAGCACAATGTGTATGCAGTACTATAAGTACTGTGCATGTGGGCATAACGCATGTATCATTTATGTTGCTGCAATGGACAGTTCTGTCCAAGATTTATCAATCCATGTAAGACTAGTCACTTATAGTAAGGCTCAGGCCGATAGACTAGGCCTGGGTAGCCTAACATTACAGTACTCACCTACAAGGCTACGTTGATACATTTTAAAAAACCAAATGCTTTCATTTGGACAACCAAAAAAGAACTTTTGGACAAGCAAATACAAACAAGGACAACCTTATATTTTTCTTAAAAATGAGCCCTGAGTTACATTGCTACACAGGCAAAGATATAGAACAATTTCTCTAGGACAATCACTAAGTTTTGACAATTTTGTAGCCGTTATGCATGTATATTTAGATTCTTCAGTAGATTGTCGAAAGCTGTAGGTTAAAAGGATTTCAGGTGACAAACAATATGTACTGTACTGGAAGTAATTGCCAAACATGATCAAAGTCACTGATTAGGGATTTTTGTGTTTTCTAGGTAAACTTACATCACTTTTATTTCCTTTTTTGTGAAAAACACAATGAGAGACTGTATTATAGTACTGCACTCAAGTCTCCAGGGGAGCTAAGTTTTTATTGGGTATGATAATTTCTAGAATATCCCAAAGTCTTTTAGTTGTAATTTATTTAACATGTCATATTATGTGCTAGGACTGCATTAATCATAACTCTATGCAAAGTTTGATATGTATACATGAAATGTTAATTATGTTATATAGTATAAAGGGATAAGACTGTGTGTAATAAGCAGTGTAATATTGTACGTACATACCAAACCAAGCAACCTGGGTAAACGTACATCACTTTTCTTACATAATTGTTTTGAAAAACACACTGAGAGATTGTGTCATATTACTGCACTCAAGTCTCAAGGAGAGCTGATTTTGGATTGGGTATATGTTAATTTTTTTGAATAATTTTAATAATAATTTTTTTTCAAGTTTTTTGTTGTAACTTATTTACCATGTCATATTATGTGCCGGGACTGCAGTAAATCATTACTCAATGCAAAGTATGACTTAGATACATGAAATGTATGATGTATTAAGTACAGAGGGATAAGACTGTGTGCAATATGCAGTGTAATATTGTACGTACATAAACAAACCAAGCAAAACCACACCAAACTTGAAGCTGCTTTGAAAGACGATGCACTGTACATATAGACACTGTACAGTAGTACAGTATCTGTCCTACACATAGTACTGCAAGGCCAACTGTTCAGCCACTGAAACCATCTCCTTCCTGATGGAGTTCATGGTATGATCATGTCATATATAATGTAGAAGTGATATCTTCTGCTGCATGAATTGGTTGATCAACCATCCACATAACCCATAGAACAGCTGTACGCTTGGTAAAATGCCTGAAGTTTGTCCGTCAACCCAATCACCGTCGTTTCCACGTCCGTCTCTGTATTCTGTCTGTCCGTCCATACTTATGTACAGTGTGCCTTGAAATGTGAAAATATTTTACCACATGCTGCTATTTTCATTTACAGCATGTGTAGTAATTTAGCTGAAAAAAAGTTGAAAGTCTGATAGTCGGCATGGTTACTAGAATTTCGCTCATAATATAAAACATGGCAGGAATCACAATTAACGATCAATTGGATTCAGATTTGAAGTTCAAAACCTGGACACTCTTACAAGCAGGATTGTTATGATTATAGTAGTTCCCTCCACCCCCCCACCCCACCCCACCACCACCCCCTCCACTCATACCAGTACTCACAGCTCCTGGCATCCTCAATGTTACATACACCAAGTTTGATTAGCTTTCATTTATTAGGGGTAATATCAATTGGTAATTTTTGAAATAAATAAGTTCATTTATGTTACACCTATATCTGCATATTTCTTCTTCCTCAAAGCTGGCTCTAGCATAACGGAAATATTGCAAAATTAAAGACATTTAGCAGATATTTGTAGTATCGTCATTACTGTAGTTTTTAATAATCATTATGTCCTTATGAACATTTTTATGGCCTTCTCAATTTTCAAATGAGGGCAATCAGCCAGGGTGTAACTGTTTGTTGAGATCTCTAATGATCTGTGGTACTGTTGTCTAGTATTTGAAATTATTTTCCCAACACTTGCAAAAGATATTAAAATGAGGTCTATCAAGTTAACCTAAAGTTACTGGGAGATGTTGTGTAAAGCTACCGCAGACATTTGGACGGGTTATCCATTTCTCCAAGACTCAGTTGATAATTAGTTTCACAATCAGCTCACACTGTTTTTTGGTACAGATGCATGTAGTGCTCAATACTGGAACTTGTTAAAAGAAATTCACCTCAGATACCATAGTGCCTGGTAAAAAAAACCAAACAACTTGCTCCAGTCTCAAGGTCAGTCCCTTCTTCCTCACCCCCCCCCCCCTTACGTGGAGACTAACCGTATGATCATGACTGCATTACATCAAGTGAGTCTTTTCGAAAGGGAAAAGGTATATATACTACTGCAATTAATCTTGGTAAAGGGTTAGGTGAGGTACCGTATCTTAGCCAAAAGCCAGTCTAAACTCACTATCTACGTAGTTACCTGTGTGCATATGTCTGCACTTGATCTTGGTAAAGGGTTAGGTGAGGTACCGTATCCTAGCCAAGAGCCACTCTAAACTCACTGTCTACGTAGTTACCCCTGGCCATATGTCTGCACTTGATCTTGGTAAAGGGTTAGGTGAGGTACCGTATCTTAGCCAAAAGCCAGTCTAAACTCACTGTCTACGTAGTTACCTCTGGGCATATGTCAGCACTTGATCTTGGTAAAGGGTTAGGTGAGGTACCGTATCTTAGCCAAAAGCCAGTCTAAACTCACTGTCTACGTAGTTACCTATGGCATATGTCTGCACTTGATCTTGGTAAAGGGTTAGTTGAGGTACCGTATCTTAGCCAAAAGCCAGTCTAAACTCACTGTCTACGTAGTTACCTATGGCATATGTCTGCACTTGATCTTGGTAAAGGGTTAGGTGAGGTACCGTATCTTAGCCAAAAGCCAGTCTAAACTCACTGTCTACGTAGTTACCTATGGCATATGTCTGCACTTGATCTTGGTAAAGGGTTAGTTGAGGTACCGTATCTTAGCCAAAAGCCAGTCTAAACTCACTGTCTACGTAGTTACCTATGGCATATGTCTGCAGTTCAAGGTTTGTGTAGCGTTGTAATATTTCGTGCCTTTCACACACAGCACAATGATGGCATCTGTTGACTTTGTTTTGTATGGAATTTAATTACTTGATACTCTTGCTGGCAATATAACTTTAATAGCTTTTGATATTGCATCATTGATTAATTCTCAATATCGTTACGATACACGTACCATCAAATTTTATATTACCTGGAAGGCTCCCTAAAGAACGTACGAAACCATAGAGGGTCATGCGACGTGCTCCAAGCTGCTATTCATAATCATTATTTACAAAGTCAGTATTTAGTCAGTTCGAGGCAATAAGGGTTTCATCGACAAAAAGAACGCCCCCGTAACAGATCTTTACGATAAAGTTGTTAACATTGCCTAGGCCTGGATGATAATGATGTTTTGATGTACTTCCTGTATCAGAAATACATAGAACCTAGCATGAATCATAGACTGTTATCTCATATTATACAGTAGATTGCGTACAGAGGTCACTCATGCTGCAAGCTTGTTGCTTGCTAAGACGACAAGGAGACTTGTGTTACTTAAAGGGTGTGAAGACTCGCGCAAAAAGAAACTTCTAATGCCGGTAATTTGACCTAGTTTCGAATGAGGTGTAACAGAAGAAAATACACACACAGCTTGCTACCGTCGGTAATTAGACACTAGTGTACAGTCAATACATAAAGCTACGGTCAATACCCACAGCACGGTATACAAACATTACAGCGATGGACATCTCAGGTCCAGCTATAGATAACAATTAAGGTATCACGTTTCATTACTGTCTGCATTTTGTAGCGACACGAACAAAACGTCACTTGCAAGCAACAGAAAGTTAACTTTTTCAGATGGCCACACGCGGTTTGGGGCGAGTCTTCAATGCCTATAAGAACTGGGAATCCCTTTGTCTGCTTGTTGTGTCTCTGTAGGTTGTGTATAGTGCTCATATCACCATCCATGCTAGGAAATATACACATGATATGTATGTTATTTTGTGAAGGATATATTTATAATGCGAAGGAAGTGCATTTTCTCTCGGATATATATATCCTTATATTTTGGACGTATATCCTTACAAATTAAGCCTTTAACTGTTCAGTCTTCAATTTTGCAGCAATTTGAGTTGATAAATGGAGCATCGGGAGACCAGATGTGGACCTTTGAAAACAACGAACTAGTCAGGGAATACGTCAGCAATCTGTACACGCCTCAGTATATCGAAGATATCGATGGTGACGACGTACCCGATGTCATAAATATTCATGGCGGTGACCCGGTCAGAGCAACAGGTGAAAACTTTGAACTTTAAAACTCTTGTTTGATTTGATTTCTGTTAGGAATGCACTAATTTGTATTTTTTAAATTTTTTTTTAAAGATATTTATGATGATGATGACATCACCCAATTATCTACACCTTCACTTGCAAACATTCGTGGGAAATGCTCTCCTGTTTTTGAAGGATATATGCAATCTGTCGTCCATTGAAGTGAACTTTCCTTTGGTTATATCCATACAGTTATGTTTGCTTTAACTGAGGTTGATAGTAACACACACATATGGATATATTTGATTGTGATTATTGTGCAATGTTCGATGAAACTTTTGATAGCTCATAAAATCTGTGACAGACCATCAGTATTTTCTTATTTGAAATGTTTTCTTACTGCAGATGAAAAAGTCAAGGCCATCGCAAAGCTTGTCGTATTTAGTGGAAGGACGGGAGACATCTTGGTTTGGAGTGAGGTGCCAGATAAACAAGAGTCATACTACTCTCCTCAGGTTGATATTTACTATAAAAATTTTTTTTTAAAACTGGCATCTAAAAAAATTGAGAATTTAACAAATGTCAATATTAAAAAGTAGTAAACTTAGTTGCTCTTAAATATGTACAGTTTCAAACATCAAAATCCTGCCCCTTGCTGGATACAGTTAGATGCAACTTGCCTACTGGATACAGATGTTGCAAAGAAGGAAGAATTGGCTGAATGGCTCACTAACTTCCAACACTGACACTCTATGACTGACTTGGCATTTAATGAAACCTAGATCCAAGGACATTTAGAAAGGAATAAATATGCATGATCCGTTCCTTGTGGTAAAAAGAGAACAGCGCAATTAAAGAACGCTTGTAAAAGGAAACAATAATATTAAGACGCAAGGTGTTACGGTGGATTTTTTCTTCCCTCCATATTTCATGGAAGGAAACATTTACAAATACCAAGACAGATGAAACTAATGAAACAAATAAACATGAATATATTTTAATATGGAATATTTTTAGTCTGTTTCAGAGGCTATAAATAGTATACATTAAGCTGTACCAGCTCGTTGTCACACTCCTTGTATCAATCCATTCTGTGGAATGAATGTTGGAATACTCTGTTGCTATGGTTACATCTTTGAGCGCAGCGTCATTTGCGTAAATTGTTGTATGCAGTCTAAGATGATTGAGTTACCATCTGTGACGGATAATGCACACAGTTTTGCAATCTGATTATCACGTTACATGGGCTGTATTTTATAAGATGTTAATCATAAAAGTGAAGAGTGCGGGAAGTGTCTAAGAATGTGATAATAATCTCTAATGCAATGGGTGGACAAATGAATAATAATAAGAAAAGATGTGGAAGAGTTTATCTTTGAATACCAGAAGATTCAGGTAAGTTCTATTCTATGGTCCATCTACATGTAGAACAAATTTATCTTATTAGAGAAGGGAGTCAATAATCATAAAGAGAATTTTCAGATATTAATGTTTTACTTAAAAGTGACTGGACAAATTATATAAACTTAGTTTATCTAGGTAAGATATATCATTAAGCCTGTGATTATCTGCTCCCACTAGATCAAAAATAAAAAAATAATAAAACCAATAATCTCATTAGACAAGGAAGTGATAACCTGTGAACTCTACAAGTCTGAGGTAGACTCGGTTGTCTTGGTAATGGGCAGGCGGAGTAGGTGGATAAATTTATATACTGTCAGTAATAAGCTGTGGTTATTCATTAAGCTGTGACTCTTAAAGTTGTGTAAAAGTAAGTTGGCCTGACGTTTCGATCCTAGCAGGATCTTCTTCAAAGGCTAAATGACAAGTAACAGTAACAGAAGGGACAAAAACATGCAGTACAGTAATTGATAAAAATGAAATGAAAAACTGAAACACAAGAATACAAATACAAAGTACAAAGTAGATAAGGAGGATCACCCGAAGGGATACAGTAACAGAGCAGCTGAAATCAAAATAAAATAAAACTGTTAGCAAACTGCTTATCCACTGGAGAGCCTGTGTAGGAAAATGTGTAAAAATAAGTTGGCCTGACGTTTCGATCCTAGCTCTTAAAGTTGGTTATAATCTGCTTGGTAGATTGACGGAGAGGTAAAAACACATGTCTATATGCTTGAGAGGGAAGGTGCCCATATATGTACGACACCAAAATAGTTACAAGTAGTCAACGAAATGCTAAACATCGGAACTATGATCTGTTTGGTTTTAAGTAACGATGGATGATGGTGAAGAAAGATGATATTCCGTGTCATTATTTGTGGAAGATGGGAGGTTTAAGATTTGGTTTGCGTCTGGTAGGATGCAAGATATCATGGAAGACAAGGGAGTGGTAATCAAAGACAAGCGGACGTAGAATCTACTCTCTAGAGTGGATTAGACGGATGGGTGATTACGTAGGAGATATGAAATATGTGAAGAGTGACTACTTCAGGATAGAACCTGCCGTCTCTTGATGTGAGAGGTGGATTATGATGTCGATAGATAAAGGAGGACTAATAACATTACACATGAGTAGTTGAGGGTAGGTTATTACTCTCTGACTATTGAATGGGGTTCTTCAGCCAAGCCCAGCTAAATCAACCTGCCATCTCATGATGTGAGAGGTGGATTATGATGTCGATAGATAAAGGAGGACTAATTACATTACACATGAATAGTTGAGGGTAGGTTACTACTCTCTGACTATTGAATGGGGTTCTTCAGCCAAGCCCAGCTAAATCAACCTGCCGTCTCTTGATGTGAGAGGTGGATTATGATGTCGATAGATAAAGGAGGACTAATTACATTACACATGAGTAGTTGAGAGTATCTTATTACTCTCTGACTATTGAATGGGGTTCTTCAGCCAAGCCTAGCTAAATCAACCTGCCATCTCATGACGTGAGAGGTGGATTATGATGTTGATAGATAAAGGAGGACTAATGACATTACACATGAGCAGTTGAGGGTAGGTTATTACTCTCTGACTATTGAATGGGGTTCTTCAGCCAAGCCCAGCTAAATCAACCTGCCATCTCATGATGTGAGAGGTGGATTATGATGTCGATAGTTAAAGGAGGACTAATTACATTACACATGAGTAGTTGAGAGTAGTTTATTACTCTCTGACTATTGAATGGGGTTCTTCAGCCAAGCCCAGCTAAATCAACCTGCCATCTCATGATGTGAGAGGTGGATTATGACCTCGGTAGATAAAGGAGGACTAATGACATTACACATGAGTAGTTGAGGGTAGGTTATTACTCTCTGACTATTGAATGGGGTTCTTCAGCCAAGCCCAGCTAAATCAACCTGCCATCTCATGATGTGAGAGGTGGATTATGATGTCGATAGATAAAGGAGGACTAATTACATTACACATGAGTAGTTGAGAGTAGGTTATTACTCTCTGACTATTGAATGGGGTTCTTCAGCCAAGCCCAGCTAAATCAACCTGCCATCTCATGATGTGAGAGGTGGATTATGATGTCGATAGATAAAGGAGGACTAATTACATTACACATGAGTAGTTGAGAGTAGGTTATTACTCTCTGACTATTGAATGGGGTTCTTCAGCCAAGCCCAGCTAAATCAACCTGCCATCTCATGATGTGAGAGGTGGATTATGACCTCGGTAGATAAAGGAGGACTAATAACATTACACATGAGTAGTTGAGGGTAGGTTATTACTCTCTGACTATTGAATGGGGTTCTTCAGCCAAGCCCAGCTAAATCAACCTGCCATCTCATGATGTGAGAGGTGGATTATGATGTTGATAGATAAAGGAGGACTAATGACATTACACATGAGAAGTTGAGGGTAGGTTATTACTCTCTGACTATTGAATGGGGTTCTTCAGCCAAGCCCAGCTAAATCAACCTGCCATCTCATGATTTGAGAGGTGGATTATGATGTTGATAGATAAAGGAGGACTAATTACATTACACATGAGTAGTTGAGAGTAGGTTATTACTCTCTGACTATTGAATGGGGTTCTTCAGCCAAGCCCAGCTAAATCAACCTGCCATCTCATGATGTGAGAGGTGGATTATGATGTCGATAGATAAAGGAGGACTAATTACATTACACATGAGTAGTTGTAGGTTATTACTCTCTTGACATGTAGTGTGTTATTTTCTTTCTTAACCTGCAGGTTTACAGTAAAGGTGATGGAACCAAAATGATCTTATTTGGTACAGGAGGTGAAACACATGGTGGTTGTCTCTTTGTGATCAGCCTTGCAGATGTCCTCGAAGGCTCTCTGATAAAGGTTCTACATTTAATGTCAAAACACCTTTACCTCATATCATCTAAGATTATAGTCAACTTTACTCCTAAGTCTATGTTTTCTGTGGAATGTATTTCCTTAGACCTCAAATCATCTAAGATTATAGTCAACTTTTCTCCTAAGTCTCTATTTACTCTGTGGAATGTATTTCCTTAGACCTCATATCATCTAAGATAATAGTCGACTTTACTCCTAAGTCTCTTTTTATCCTGTGGAATATATTTTCTTAGCCCTCATATTGTCTAAGGTTATAGTCAACTTTACTCCTAAGTCTCTATTTATTCAGTGGAATGTATTTTCTTAGACCTCATATCGTCTAAGATTATAGTCAACTTTACTCCTAAGTCTCTTTTTATCCTGTGGAATATATTTTCTTAGCCCTCATATTGTCTAAGGTTATAGTCAACTTTACTCCTAAGGCTCTTTTTATGCTGTGGAATAGATTTCCTTAGTACATGTTCTTCCTGATCTTTGTATGTTACTTCTCAGGCTGTATGTTTTAGTCTCTTCATCAGTGCTTAACAAAGGAACTCTCAATACAGGCGTGGGGTGGTAGAGGTAATTTTGGACCAGCTGTTCACAATAGCTAGAAGTTTAACTAGCTGAATGAGAAAATGTATGTGTTTCCAGAGTATTTCATTATTAATTAATAATTAATTAGCTACATAAAAACAGTGACTACATATTTAATGCGGCCCGCATGCCAAGTGCGGACTTGGAAGACATTGTGTTCGTTGGCATGAGTGACCCATGTGTCACAAAAACAATCAAGGCTCGAAAGATTTGTCTACTCGCAAAGCCAACGAAACACTGAATTACTAAAAATACATTTGAAACTTTTTCAATTGATGCAAAGATCAAGAAATGTTGCTGTCCACATGATTTTAAAATCTAGTGTATCTCTTTTTAAAATCGGAAGTTTTTTTGAACATGATGGAGGGAAATAATTATGGATGGAAAATCATGCAACAAAGAACAGGATTGTTCGAATTGATTCAACTTGCCCAAAATTAAAAATTTAATAGTTGAGAATTGACCCTGATTTTGATATTATTTTTAAGTTGGTTGTTTAAATTAATTTCTTCTCAGGCTAAAGTAATCTACAGAAATGCCATCAAAGGGGTCATGACGCCACCCGTTCTCGTTGATCTGACAAAGGATGGTGTAGTCGATATAGTATCGGTACCTTTCAATGGTACAGTCCTAGCCATCGATGGGGAATCTTATGACATCATTTGGAACACAACGGTTCCTTTTTCAGAGTCTTACAGGTAATCAGAACGGCGTTAGGTCCTTAATTCTTTTTGTGTTATCGCTAATAGCAGACTGTACGTTTTGAGCATCCTTTACATCTTCAAAGCATTGATATTCTGTGTTTGAGCATGAAAGTGTGTCACTGTGTTGTCCCTCTAGGCTCTCAAGATGTTACTAATATGTGTGTTGGCCTACATTGCCATACTTTACATCTTCAAAGCATTGATGTTCTGTGTTTGAGAATGTAACTGTGTGTCACTGTGTTGTCCCTCTATGCTCTCAAGATGTTCCTAATTTGTGTGTTGGGCTACATTGCCATGCTTTACATCTTCAAAGCATTGATATTCCTTGTTTGAGCATGGAAGTGTTTTTCACTAGTATGTCATCATGTTTACCCTAAAGATGTTGCCACTTTTGTATATTGCCATTTGTCTCTTCCACAAAGCTCTTGGAAGTGATTTACGAACATGAGAGTGTGTCATTATGAGTCGTCCATTTCCGCATAAAGGTTCCGATAAATTTATGTCTTGATTGTCATAG
>JAIPMN010026715.1:0-16577 GCA_020650975.1 Apostichopus californicus
TGCCGCGGGTGCGGGGGGGGGGGGGTATGACATTAGAAGCCCACTAGATTTCGATTCTTGTGGTAAGAAATAGGTTGACAATTGACTCACAATGCTTAAAATACCGTATATGACAATATAATCCATTATATTAACGAGCTTGCAAGTTTCATTTCAAATACTAAGAAATTTCCAAGTTTGGTTTCAATTTTGAATTCTGTTTGGTCCTAATTCTCGATATTTTGTAAGAAAGGTTGACAATTGACTAACAATGCTTAAAATACCGTTTATGACAATATAATGCATGATCTTAACTAGCTTGCATGTTTCATTTCAAATACTAAGAAATTTTTCTGAGTTTGGATTCTGATTTTGACTTCTGTTTTCGATTTCGATTCTGTGAATATCTTGCACTAGCAAAGTGAAGTCGAAATGCACTAAATGAATTTACATTTCGATAAGGACCAAATGTGAAGTAACGTGTCGATAAGGACTCGACGTGAAGTAACACGGAAGTATACTCCTCGATAATGAAACACTGCATGGGGTTCAATGAAGCCTGCACATAATATTATACTATGCATGATGTAACTGCGTTGCGCAAATAAAGTCATATTATGTTTATATTGTGTTCTAAGACACATTTACATGACACATATAGGGACATGTATAAAATGCTGAAGACCTTGTTTGTACATTAAGTGGACCAATACATGGATAGATTGACTTTAACATGCGATTATTGGCGTACAGTGCTTTCAATACAAATCCGCTTAAAGGAGATTTGGAACATTAAACTGTATTACAACAATGAAAGACATTTCTCAGCACGGCATGAGACTGATCTCCGAGCAAAATGTGCCGACTTTTCTGGACATTTTCTCGAACTCTTACCAATTCCTTATCTTTGTGGTCAGGCTTTGTTACCTAGGTACTTATTCTCCAGGATTATCGCTTTCCTTTTTGTGACTGTCTTGTCTGCATGAAAACGACCAGAGATCTGTGAGTAGAATGGGAGGAGGTGCGGGGTGGGGTCTAGATCATATATTTGAAATCTATTCATATATATCTCAGCATCAGACTGCAGGCGCGAAGCGAGGAACTTGCCAAGGGAGGGGCGAACCTGTAGGCAAACTATTAGAGCCGTAGGTTCGGCACTGGAAACTATCTAAGCGTAGCACCTCCACCATGAGTTGGTGCGAAGCGTACAAGAAAATTTTGGCCGAAAATGCCTTCCAGACCGCTGGAAATGGCACTTCCAAGGTCTTGTGAGTTGCATCTAAGCATTTTCTATTTTGAAATTACTAGCGATATCATAAAAACATAGTGAAAAAAGTTGCTCAAAGGGGGGGGGGGGCGGTCGCCCCTTCGCGCCCTCCCCTTCGCTACGTGCCTGGTATCAGACAACTGGGCACTCATATACGCACGGCAAAACGATTAAAGATGCCACATGACTCTTTTGTTATATGATGAAGTAGAACACAGCACGTGGTGTGTGATATGTTCATGACACGTGTTCTTCAAAACAAATTCACTTTCAGATCTTCTTGTTAGGGGCCAACTTCTCCTTGAAAGGTGAAAACGTTTGTATGTTTATTTAGCTGGCAATACATCCCATCGTTCAAGGCGTCAATGTATATCTGTATTTCTTCACGAGGCAATTCCTATGTTGTTATATGTGGATAAATGAGTATCCGTTATCATAAAGCAAAGCGGTTTATTCATGTCAGTTTTCGAAGATCTCATATCCTTTGATGTTGCCAGATACATAATTACAAATTCCACCACATTCATAAAGATCCAAAACTATTTGCGATAAGTGGTGTGTTCGGTACGTATAGCAATTAAAAGGCCGTTTCAGACATTTGATAGCGATAAGTTATTGATCAACAATCAACTACCAACATACAACGGTATCATACTCACGGTATGAGCCTAGTTATACTCTGTTTGTAGAACCATGAAGTTGTCGCAACTTTTTGTTGTCAAACCCCATGGTTTTGCCGCGCGCAGTGACCAGTTTAACTGGTATTCCAAATATACGTGGGTGTAAAACTGAACAAGTATATAGTCCGATAGCTATATAGGTATAGGCTCTATCTTACGCAACCTCGATCCCCTGGGCGCTTATGTAAGCTTTTGTGATGTGGTGAGTCTTTGCCCTTTGGAGAGAACAGGGTCAACGCTCGGGCTTTGTATCCCATGGTCCATGAAAAGGCAGATTGAAATTCCACGGACATTAGTTGTCTGATACTGGAGAAATTCAATGAAGCAATTCCGAATCTAAAATCCCCACAACGCTGTATGGTGTAGTACAGACTGTATGCATTGGCTTCATATAGGAAATGATAATACTGACGTATATATACCTTGTCTGTTATGTAACGAATACGAGGAAACAGTTTCCTTGGTAAAACTTCATCGGGAGAAAGAAGTTCTTTTGATATATAGGCCCTATCAAAATATCAACATCTTTAAAAACTGACTGACGAGGGATTCTCATACCAATCCAATGTCTTTGGTCTTTTCAGAGGTCATCGGTAGTCATTTTAATTGTGAAGAGATCATTGTCTGTATCAAAGGTTAATGTGTCAAAGTCAAGGTCCTTAGTAAAAGGTCAGAAATTCATTTTTAGCAAAATTTATCAATATTTTAATAAATATTAAAGTTGAACAAAATAGTCTTATGGTGGGTTTGACCACCCATATGTCATTGCGACATTATAACTTGTATAAAGTTACATATTTGAGCTGAGTTATTGGGTTGAATTTGTAGTAAATGTCTGTGTGTTTGTTGACGTTTGGAGTAAGCATTATTTTATTTTTCAGAGGAAAGTTGGGTGTATATAAAACCATGCACATAGTCACAGGGTCTAAATCATTGTTTTGTTGTTTCAGCGTAGCTCCAGTGCATATATGCCTATTTACTTTGTTCCTCGCTTACCTGTCTCCTCACAACCTTAAAAGAAAAAAACATACAAGCGCTAACACGCTCCGAACATACAGTATGCGCTTTATGAATAATGTTTGATGTTCCGACACTTTTACCGAGCTACGAAAGTGACATAATTCTCATCTCGACATGAAGAGAAATTAGAGAAGTAACCGGTATAATTATCCCAGCTAACACAAAACGTTAAAGTTTCCAACTTTCTATTGAAACCACCTAGCGCATCGCCACGACCAGACCATCAGGTGCCGCGAAATGCAACTCTGCTTAAAATGTCGGAACATCAAACATTATTCATAAAGCATGTTCGGAGCGTGTTAGCGCTTGTAAGTTTTTCTTTTAAGGTTGTGAGGAGACAGGTAAGCTCGTCACTCGTATATTCTCTATATTTATAAATCCTATTTATTTTAATGAGGAGTAATTGTACTAACAATGTTTAGACAGCAAGTCTCGCCATTCACACTAATTAGGCTTTATCTATGGTGTCGTTCACCCATATGTCCGTTGAACTGTACCTCACCGTCTGCACGTATCCATGGTAATTTAGTGCCGGGTGGCGGGAAAAAAAACAGTGTTAAAAGTGAACAAGTTCTAGTCTGCATGATTGCGGCGATGATGAATCATTCATATAACAAAGCTGCCGTATGATACGGTTCTGTATTGGAGACGCCCCAAAATACGAACGGGATAATGATAATAGTCGGTTATACCGTATACATAATACGTGTATAGTCACTCAATTAAACGGCTTAACTATTTCTAGAATGCTGGTGGTTGGCTAATCGGCCGACCTCAGAAGCTTACACCAAAGGCTTACTCAATAAGTAGTTGGGTACACTTAGCAACACATTGATTGTACAGTGGAATTATTTATGTTCCTTAGAACTTTGATAATAGCCTCGAGAAAGATTGATGTCATGGGTCAGCTTAATTCACCGCCGCAGTCCCTATATGTTCACTTATATAATATATATTATTGTTACCCCGCAGTATGTTATTTGCTACCTAGGCCTGTAGGAGATCTAAACTATACAACTTTTTTATGCCACTATTTTGATGTTCCTAAGCGTTTTAACTGTCAGTGGCAATACATGCAGAAACGATACAGTGCATGAAAGGCGAAGGCCTTTATACTTTGTACTATGTGGGCAAACTGATAGAAGGAGACAGAAAGATTGCACTTGAAGGATACAATGTTTCAAAAACCATGTTAGGCTAGGGGACTCGGTCATTATGGGCAAAGTGTGTACAATGTTTCAGATGGTGTGTACTGCAATTCTTATTTCCATAGTGAAAACGGGAGCAATCCTATTGCAGTTTCTGAAAGACAGTATTGTATAGTTTTCAATATCTTAATAGTTTCTTCTCCTTAATTCTCTTTAATTTGTACAAAAGAAGCCAAGTAGGGAGTTGACAAATGTTTGCTATAATTTTCTAAGATTGCATTCTTTCTTAAGGAATTGCCCTATTTCTTTCGTAGATTTATATAACTCCTCTTAGTCCTTGACACCCTGTCATTAATTATAAGACTGAGGGCTCACCATGCACGCACCCGTCAAACTGAGGGCGCACTCGCTGTGTGTGAAAACATTGGTACGGTTGTATACCTTTTCAGGGGCGGATACACGTGTGTGTGTGTGTTGCGGGGGGGGGGGGGGATCTGGGCTACGGGGCCGTACCCATTTATGTGAGCTTGATTTTAACTGTCCCGTTTTGGGGCATCCCTTTACCCAATGTTTTCTTATGAACTCGGAGTCGGTATTGATAGCCATTGCTGAATATACCGATGCTTGTACCCTTGAAAGTCCTGCGTCCGATCCGCCTCATTTTTTTCTGTAATCTTCGGTTCCCATTTCTTCGGTTCATTTCTCGTTTATTGTGGTATAGGTGGGAGATGGGAGGGTTTGAATTCATATTTGCTTTACCTCCCATAAGCTAACCCTGTTTCGTACCATCTTCTTTGTCTTGCATGCATGGTTGAACTTGGTAATGTGACTTTCACACAGACACAGGAACAGTCGCTCCTTCCTTTCCTTTTACTTAGAATGGAAATATTATTCGCTTGGTGGAATTTTCAAGCTGCTTTTGAATGCATCGGAAGTGTTTTCAAACTCATGTGATTAGAGACTATAAAAGCCAGCCAATGAGTTGCTTCAACAACGGTTGGACAATGTCGTATATTCACAACCCTATTATATTACCTATACAGCCCAGAAGTAAATTGCAGAACGCCCAAAGGTTATTTTTGCCTCATCAAGTAGAAATTCCATTGTCGTCCTTTTCAAGTCTCTAGGCTTTTCATTTTGGATGGCGAAGCTTCATGAAAGCGTCGGAAATTTTACCCCGAGCAGGATATCAACTTAGTTTCGATACCTTTTACATGATAGAATTCATTTTTTATTATTCAAACACGGAAGTCTACATCATTATTCAGTTATCCTCAATAAAAAGTAATCTTCATTTGGGTGAGGTATCATGTTTTACATTGTGACATGGACATATTCGATCCTAATTTTGCACTAACGACCGTTTAGTAATTTGACTACAGGCTATATATGATGACGGGTCGGCCCATGAGCACGAGTTTCAGCCCAACAGATCAGCCACTGAACGCCTATAAGTATAGCCACAACCATATGCTTGCTTGGTGGTATAGGCTTGCATCCAGGGTCACGGTGCTATCGATGATGGAAAACAGCAATGCTAAGTTACTGCGGCCGGAGGAAATGGGGGGGGGGGGGTGGGAGTTCTCGACTTTATTATCGGATACTTATTTGGCCGGTATAACATATAGGTATTAGTTAGCCTTCTTTTTGCAGTCAACTCGCAAACAATGAATATTATACAACACCTAATTGTATTCTGGTCATTTGATTGGTCAATTGCTCGTTGATTGCATGCAAAATCCGCTCTATTCCACCATATTAAATAGAACCATGGGTTATACTTTTTTGGTAGCACTTTTTTTCAATGGTAAGAGAGCAGAGAAACCTGTCTGTTCAAAACAATCTGTTGCATAAGTGCATTTTACCCATCTTAATATAATATGTTGTATAAAACAAATAATGAATGGTTTCCATTCGTGCAATAGTGCAAATATTTCATTCGTTGAAAGATGTAATTTGTTCCATTCAACTCGGCTGCGCCTCGTTGAATGGAACATTCCATCTTTCAACTCATGAAATATTTGCACTATTGCACTCATAACCATTCATTATTTGTATACTAATTCGCGGACAAATTTATTGTTTCAAGCTCTGCGCATGCGTTATTGAAGACGAGCATTCGTCAAATTAAGCAAAGATAGAAACTTTTTCAAATGGGTACAGAGTTCCTTTAAAATCACCTCATGGATTTTTAAAATTTTGTGCTTATCACAATTTCTTCGATTTTTTACATGTCGGGCATAAATGTGGTATGGCTGAGTGGCTGGTCAATGTTTTTGCCAGAGACCAAATGAATTTGGTCCCGGTAAACATTCGGAAACCGGGCAACAAAACATAATATAGCTAAGTTACTGTGTCGTCTGCAAACGATGGGATAGCGAATATTATGAAACTTATTAGGTCGGTTGCCTGGTAATACCGTACTTGTTGGTTTGGCTGCCGACAGAAAGAAGGTTGATGCTTAATTTTTTTTCGAGTAATTGGAGTACATGAAGACATAAGAAAATGCAGGAAATGTAACATTCGTCAAATTGCCATGTGTGGAAGTCCTGTCATGCATGTGGTATAGAACAAATTACTGTAAATCTGTACTAAGCTACCAGCCTAATTGCAAGCCTAACGTTACTGTTACCCAATCGCTATATATAGGCTAGACCTAGGCTAGTATTAAAAAAAGAGAGTAACTTACTGTAAATATTGGTAGGCCGTAACTAGTATAACCAAAAGACTTAGGTAAACTAAAGGCCAGCCTGCACTTAATCTTCTTGGAGTCTTTTCTTAGGAAGCTTTTCTGAGAGGGTGAGCCTGCGTTAATCCAAAATGAAGCTGGATAAGTCCTTGTTATCTTTTATCTAGACCTGAGATGTCCATCGCTGCTATGTACACTGTGTTATGGGTCTTAACCATAGCTGCATTTAGTGACTGTACACTAGTGCATGTCTAATTACTGACGTTAGCAAGCTGTGTATGTTTTTTCTGGGATCGATGGTGGTGTCTAACACTTCTGTTACACCTCAGTCGAAACTAGGTCAGATTACCGGCATGAGACGTTTCTTTGTGCGCGAGTCTTCACACCCTTTAATGGCAGGTGGAGGACAGTGGACTAATTTGATGGACTGTACAGCATAATGATATTACTGGAAGCTTTGGGAGGTGTAGACTGGAACTTTGGAAGGGATCTACCAGTGTTGGCATCTTGGGTCAGGGACTTTGGCTACAGTAGTACAGTATAAGTTTGTGACTTGTGACTTTTCTTTGACTTACCTTCAAAGACTTGATTCATACCCTATGACAATGAGAGTTATTCTTTGTGTAAGACGAAGCTCTTGTAGATCTTTCAGATATAGTAGGAGGCTTGAACAATCCAACCAAAGGAGACTGGATAAACTTGATTCAACTTAATGGACGAATCAGGACTTTTCATAGCCAGTCAACAATGAAACCAGTTCGGGACCAGAGCAATGACCAATGAGAGTTCAACAAGTTACCCCATATTCATATATCTGTTGGGATTATCTATTTCTTTCTTAATTGATTGCATATTGTTTTTTATCTTCTCAAGATCCGTGCAGACCAGATCCCTGCACCAACAATGGCGCTTGCTTCCAAGATCCATTGAATGAAGAATTTGGTTACATTTGTGTTTGCCCTCCAGGATTTCTTGGTCAGAACTGTGAGGCAGGTACGTAAGCATGGCATGGCAAGCATTAAGTCACTGCACTTTACTTGCACATTCACATAATATGTCCATATTGTAAGTGCGTAAGTTTCTTTTGGTCCCTCGGTGAAGCAATGCTTATGTAACAATTGCTAGAAGTAAACCTGCTTACAAAAACAACAGCTCGATCAGGTCGGTCCCAAAATAGTCATTACATTTGTTTTTGACAGTTTGCTTAAATACCTCTGTTATCTTTGTTCAATGGCATTTTTCTCTGGGCTGTTTTGGTATTCTCAAGGGGAGGGAGGGGACTAGGGGAAGGAACAACAGGGGCATGGAATGGCAGATCATGGGGTTCATAGCTTGACTGGCACTAGTAAAGCTATCATATCCATATTGTTAGGAAGTGTTTCTACTTGTTTTTATCACATTATCATGGTCTTCACGTCTTCTGATTTCTTCACAAAGTTGTTTCAAAGATAATTGTTAGTGTGGAATTTTTGTAAGTAATTAAGATTGGAAATGTAGAATATAATGTTGAGAACAAATACATTTTTTACCTTTTACATACACATTGGCTATTTCAATTGTGTATGTCCACATTAGCATAGTATGCAGTTATGTGTGTCCCCCAAAAGTTAAGAAACATAACTTGAGAGAGAGAGAGAGAGAGAGAAACCAAGGACTACGAAACAATATCAACTAAAGACATTTTAATGGTGAATAGAAATATTTACCAGCTTTTCACACATTATTGCAAAATCAGACACTTTTTTCTTATCTTTTCATACATTTGTTTGTTTGTTTATTCACCAGAGGTCGATGAATGTGACTCCAACCCTTGTAGAAATGGCGGAACATGTACCGATGATTTTCTAAAATTCACTTGTGAATGTCCCCCTGGCTTCAGTGGTGCTACATGTGAACTTGGTAACTTTGTTAACTTTTATTAAATATCTTCTTTACGAATGCCTAACCCATCAAAGATCTGAATGTGAATTCAGGTTGGGTTCACTCCAGTCTGGATGAGAAAAAGCCGATGCATATGCAATTAAAAAAATTGAGAAATGTGCCTACAAAAGAAAGGCATCTCACTCATTTTATCAGGTTCCAGATGGATTTTAGTCATAGCATGCAATAGATTTTACAATTTATCACTACGGCACTAAAAAACAAGATTTAAATTTAAAAACTGATAAAGTACTGTAACACTGTAATCTTGAGAAGTCAACTTAACTTTTATTTTGCACAGAGTCACAACTATGAGTGCATATGTATCCCCTTCCTCTTTACTTGTGGCATTCCAAACTTCTAATGGTTATTGTGTGTTCTTGACTTTGAGGTAATCCATTTGATACACTTCTCCAGCTTTTATTCACATCGAGCTGATTGTGTTTCACACATTTCAATCTGCATTTATTTCCACCAAACAACGGTTGTTTGTTTTCAGCGTGTACAAAATTAATTGAAACTGTTAGTGTCACTTAACAAAACTTTCTGTTGTTGCTGTTGTTTCCATGAAGAGAATGATCCGTGCGTTCCTAATCCTTGTTTGAATGGTGGGACTTGCCTTCCTAATGGCCTCACTTATACCTGTCAGTGCCCTGAGGACTATGAGGGTGATAACTGTGAAACTTGTGAGTATTAACTTTTGTAGATTTGAAATCATTCTTTTTAAATTGGTTAACCCTACAGCTATGATTTTCCCAGAAATGAGTCGATAAAGTATAAATTGCTTTCATTGGATGAAGCTTGTAATAGTTGCTGACATTGCACTGAAAAATGGTACTATGAAAGGTATGTTTGAGAAAGGTTTAACAGTGGTGGGGGGGGGGGTAGGGTGGGTGCGGTGGGTTAGTGGATGAGTGGTTCAGAGAGGATATGTTTTGACCGAGATTAGTTAATTTGCATACCAAACTACGCCGACATTAAATTGCAACATATTTTGGTGATGGCAGCAACATGTACTGTATGTGTAGTAGGAGTTCTTATTTGTATATATTGGTTTTAAAAGAAACTCTCCTTTTACTCTCCCACCTGTCAATCCATGCAGACCTCCTTGACCTCAAATTGGCTAATCATATTTTTGGACCCTCTTGAATATTTCTTTGGGTAGATAAATATGACTGCTTTGTATTAAAATCAAAATAAACAATATATATGTTTTAAGCACTATAAGAACGTATGCCACAACCAACCACCTGCATTTTCAATGTATATAACAATCAGGGGGTGTTGAGGTCAAGCCAGTTTATACCTTACCCTATATCCCATATGTACCTGGCCCGCATAATTGGCCAATCAGTGGGGCTGTACCACCTGATCTGCACTTGCCAGGCCTGGTCAATTGAGAAAAACAAGGATAATATATAAAAAATATTATTAAAAAAAAAAATTATTAAATTATTATTATTATTAAATTATTATTATTATTAAAATAATGATTATTATTATATTAAATATTGTTAAATTATTATATTATTGAAAAATAAATTATTAAATAATGTGTCAGCAAAGTACTTGGGAAAAAAGGTCCTTTTATTATGAATCCGTCCTTCACGTTAAGTCTACAAACATCAAACCTGATCCTGCTTGGTCTGATCTTTGTGCTGTGTAGAGTGAAGTAGAATCATTCAGATGTTTTTGTGAGAAGAATATTATATACTGCGGTTGGAAGAAACATGTCGTTAAGTCTCTTATTTTCAAGTAAATATTACTTTCATTGATGTTTGCATAGCCACTAGACAATAGATGCCTGGGTTCTAACAAGGTCATGAATGTCAACTTACAAGGTTCCTGCTATAATCCGGTACCCAGTGAATACAAATACAGATCGAGATGGTATTTTGGGAATTGATTTACATTTCATTCATTCTTTCTTTCTTATAACAGTGAAACCTTTCTGTGAGCGGCAAGACCCCTGCCTGAACGGTGGAACTTGTCTCGACTTTGGAAGATTTGCGGTGTGTTTGTGTCCTCCCGGATTTTTGCCCCCAATATGCAGGGGTAAGATTATGGGTTTTCATTTCCCTTTTACTTTATGCCTGAAAATGATCCCCTTTTTTGCTTTACTTCCCGAGAAGTGTATTGTTGGATAGTTAGGTAGTCCCAACAAGGTAAAGAAACATTTTTTTTTATATCAGTTTCAAGTTCTGTATCATTAATAATATTCAAGCAACAGAGAGTCACAAATCAGTATAAATCATTTTTAATTTCAAAAGTGAATTGACTGGGACAAGTTTGACCCTGAGTGAGAAAAAAAATTGGTAAAGGCGGTAACTCTGCACAGTGATTTGTTACAATTCTGTTATCAATGAACAGCATCGAGATGTCAAAGTAACTGGAATGCTTCTATAATCGTCATCAGTATGACGGATGAGCATGATCGGAGCATGATGAAAGCATGATCGATGAATAATGATTACCTTTGACCCCATCTACAACAATCATTTTTAACTCCAAACTCTTACAAAGCTGTCAACCAGTGCAGGTTTTCGTTAATTTGTGCAGGAAATCTTGACGAATACAGCAATGAATACAGGATTTTAATATGTACAAAACTGTAGTTATAATAATAGTGGTTTATGTCTGGGAAGAAAAAATACTCTGATAATATGAATAATCATACACAGACCTAATTTTGCCCTTGGAATTGCCTCAAAGCCCATGTAAATGGTTAATCATAAGATCTGTGTTTTAAAGGTTGTTTAATTGGCGGTTCATGGTGAAGCAAATTTAAATCGTAAGCTGATTTTTGTCAACGACCATTCTCAATGGTAATAACACCCATGTGTTAAAGGTTAGTGGTTTGCAGGTGCAATTCATTTATGGGACTTTTTACAAATATGGTGACAGTAGTGGGTGCTTAAAACTTCACTGAGCTTCTTTTATTTTCAGTTAGAAAGCAGCTCAATGAAAAACGTGTAAAAGTTAATATTGCCATTTTATAACCAAGATGACTGTATTTGAGCTTGTGGACTTATATAGCATAATAGGATGTAATGATGTAAGGTCAGTTTATGAAATATCAACAACAATTATTTATCAACTCCTTGTCCCGTGAAATTTTTGTTTTGTCGACCATCGATCTTATGATGTACATAGCATAGCATAACCTAAGGCTTAGTTCTACAGTAGTTTTAACAGAGACCTAACTGCATTTGTACCTATTAGCCATGACAATGTGGCCTTGAAGATGATCATTTGAATATATTTTGTAGGAAGCATACTGGTTTTAAGGAAATTACAGGAAAGTATTTGTAATGGTTGGCAGCTGTGCATTTAAGTGTTTTTTTTCCCCATCATTGGGAAATATGTCTACTTACTTGCCCTTTGCTTCCTTGGCACATTCTTCAGTAGTTTTGCAATAATTTGTGTGTTTTATATTCTTTAATAAATATGCTTATTTTTTAATGTGGAAAATCCTGCATAGGCAATTGCTTTTGTCTAACTTGCTACAGATGTCAAAAGGTCAACCGGTAAAAGTTAAGATACACGGCAAAATCTTTGGGTGAATGTTTGGCTTCGAAACAAATTTGTATGATATGTTACAGTAGAGTAGACACGCACTAATTAGCTGGTTAAGTCCATTAAAGAAGGAATAATAAAATACAAAGGGACAGGTTGACCTCAGCCCTATCGGCTTAAATACAAAAGATTTAAAGATTAAAAGTTTGTAATAATAAGAATGGAACTGGTTAACTGTAATGCTGATTAAGTTATTAGTTGTGTCTCACTTCTGGTGGTGCCCACAACCAGCTATGTATGTAATATGAATTAAGGCTTAAAATGTCTATTGTGAGCTGTTCACCTTGGATTAAACAACTTGCCAGGGAGGTAATTTCTTCGTTTAGGCCAGAGTAAATTCCATTGGAAGGGGAACCTTAAAGTGAACTGCTTTTACCCAAAGTATATGGTTAAAGTCTTCAGACCTGTTAATATGTTATTGCTTACAATAACATATTCATTTCATAATACTTTTTATTGGGCATGTTTGAAGTAACATGAAGATACACACATATTCCATAATTTCCATGATCCATAATTTGTTTCGATATTTCTAGCGCCTCCTACAACTCCTAGCCCTCCTGTATCAAAGCGGATAACTGACTTGGTAACAACTGGCAGAATCATATCACTGACAACCTCCACCCAAGTTGGAACCACGGTTCCTGCGACCACTCCCGGAACAGGTACAGTATTAAGCTTCAAAGTTGCAAGGCACACAAGTGTCAGTGAATCCTGCACTGTTTCCAAACCATGATTGGTGTCAAACTTTATTTCAATTTCATTAAAGTTATCAAACTTTTACCTAAATTCCATATTCCCTCAGAAACATCAGTTTGAATTTGAAGATTGCCATTGTATCAAACAAGCTATTTTATAATGTTTTGAAATGAATGTGATGTCAGGGACTGGTTCGATTGGTAAATGCAAACAGCAAAATGTCAAACAGGAAATGAATAAATTTATGTCTCAGATGTATAGCTACATTACAGGTTGTACATAGAACCGTATTACTTTCACTCTTTTAATGCGAATAAAACTTATTGAAAAATGAACCCCAACCCTGCAGAAGGAAATGTGAACATGTATAATTCAATTACTTCACAAATACCAATATATTTCTTTGATATTTTCTCTATTTCAGTAAACCAGTGCTACATTTGTTACGATGAGCATGAATGTGCCAACATTGAATTCGTCTCAACTGAAAACTGTGACCCCGACTCTGTATGTGTGGTAACAAATATCACATTGAGTACAACAGGTATCTGGACACTTCTTCTTTATGATAATCTATGTGAAGTGGCAACTCACATCATATTGAGCCACACAGAATTTACAAAATTACTGTCTGTATTACCTGTGTGTTCATTGCCAACGGGCCTGCCAGTGACACGCAAAATCAACAGAGGGCCCTGCTATATTGCCATATTGCTTTTATCTAGTTGTGTAAAGCTTGACAAGCTGAAGTCTATCACTTCTCATCATAACAGTACCATGAGATGATCACTGCTGTTATGTACATTGATAGACTTAATGAAGAGATCTCTTAAAACATTTTCAAAGTTTCAAGTCAATCTAACTGCTTGACGCACTTTAGCTTGTGTATCCTAAATGTTTTTCTCGCGTTTTAATTGTTCAATGAAATACGTAGAACCATGAACTCGTCTATAAACCAGCTCATCAGCATCCCAGTTCGTCAGGCATGCTTACAGCTTTTCACATGGTGGTATTTAATTCAGAGATTGTTAAGCAGTACAGTTCACCCACATCAGGACAGATATGCGAGTGCCCATCTGCTGAGATGCAGGAGTGCCCATTGTCAATTCTTAATAGCTGATGACAGTAGTAGGTTTCTTATTCATGTGCTGCTCAAGCTATGGATTTGTTTAGCAAAATTGCAATTTCAAGACGCTTCGATTTTGTTTTCCATAGATGTTGTACTAAGACGTTGTGTACCTCGTGCTTGGAAACCTGCTGGCCAACGCTGTGTTGATGGACAAACGTTTTATGACAGTTGCTTCTCAGCGGGGGATCCTCTTTGCAGAGGTGAAGAACCAGAAGGAGTAGAAGGGAGAGCTTGTTTCTGTCAGAGTGATCTATGTAATGATTACTTTGTAGAACGTGAACTTCTAGGTGAGTAACAGGTGCAACCCTCACACCAACATGTGTACTGAGTCCACCCCCATCTTTATTCTGATTTATTCGCAAAAAGTGACGCCATAAAAATCCAGACTTATAATTTGGCATTAGTCTTGCTTATTCTCGCTTTCCTGTTAATCGATCAGGCGTTAACGAATTAGTAATGAATTATCATTGTTTGGAATGCTGAAACGGATTTTTAGTTGAGAAATATCAATTTACTAAGTTTCGTTTAATAATGAAATGATTCTTACTGATTTGTTCAGTTTGAAAATTAATGAGTAACATTTAATGTGGTATCTTTTTACCTAGTGGACACCTTGCCATGTTGTTAGGTATATATACCTGCAAGATACATTAGTGAAAATAACAGAATCAGTAGCAAAATATATTTCTCCTCTGTTTTGCAGCAACTACTGCTTCAGCAACAACTGACACTGTGTCATTGACAGCCACTAGCCAGACAGATGCTAGTGCAGCATCCAGTGTTTCCACTGTAAGCCAACAGACTCCTGTTTCTCCTGATGTTGTGGCCTCAACAGTAACACGCCAGACAGATGCTAGTGTAGCATCCAGTGTTTCCACTGCAAGCCAACAGACTCCTGTTTCTCCTGACGTTATGGCCTCAACAGTAACAGGTCAGACAGATGCTAGTGCAGCATCCAGTGTTTCCACTGCAAGCCAACAGACTCCTGTTTCTCCGGATGTTGTGGCCTCAACAGTAACAGGCCAGACAGATGCTAGTGCAGCATCCAGTGTTTCCACTGCAAGCCAACAGACTCCTGTGACTCCAGATGTTGTGGCCTCAACAGTAACAGGCCAGACAGATGCTAGTGCAGCATCCAGTGTTTCCACTGCAAGCCAACAGACTCCTGTTTCTCCTGATGTTGTGACCTCAACAGTAACAGGCCAGACAGATGCTAGTGCAGCATCCAGTGTTTCCACTGCAAGCAAACAGACTCCTGTTTCTCCTGATGTTGTGGCCTCAACGGTAACAGGCCAGACAGATGCTAGTGCAGCATCCAGTGTTTTCACTGCAAGCCAACAGACTCCTGTTTCTCCTGATGTTGTGGCCTCAACAGTAACAGGCCAGACAGATGCTAGTGCAGCATCCAGTGTTTCCACTGCAAGCCAACAGACTCCTGTTTCCCCTGATGTTGTGGCCTCAACAGTAACAGGCCAGACAGATGCTAGTGCAGCATCCAGTGTTTCCACTGGAAGCCAACAGACTCCTGTTTCTCCTGACGTTGTTGCCTCAACAGTAACAGGCCAGACAGATGCTAGTGCAGCATCCAGTGTTTCCACTGGAAGCCAACAGACTCCTGTTTCTCCTGACGTTGTTGCCTCAACAGTAACAGGCCAGACAGATGCTAGTGCAGCATCCAGTGTTTCCACTGCAAGCCAACAGACTCCTGTTTCTCCTGATGTTGTGGCCTCAACAGTAACACGCCAGACAGATGCTAGTGCAGCATCCAGTGTTTCCACTGCAAGCCAACAGACTCCTGTTTCTCCTGATGTTGTGGCCTCAACAGAAACAGGCCAGACAGATGCTAGTGCAACATCCAGTGTTTCCACTGCAAGCCAACAGACTCCTGTCACTCCTGACATTGTGGCCTCAACATTAACAGGCCAGACAGATGCTAGTGCAGCATCCAGTGTTTCCACTGCAAGCCAACAGACTCCTGTTTCTCCTGATGCTGTGGTCTCAACCGTAACAGGCCAGACAGATGCTAGTGCAACATCCAGTGTATCCATCACAACCCTTAGTCCAATTTCAACAGAGTCAAGAACAAAAGCAACATCTGTTGATCAGTCACCACCATCTATGGCTACAAAAATTACTTCTCCAGGAGCTACTACAAGACAAAGTGATGGTAGGTCGCACTTAAATGTTTCAGAAACAGCATCTACATTAACTTTTGTGAATTATTTAAAGTTAAATGTTTGGTTGATGTCATTCCTTTATGCTATTGTCAGTTCTGAAGTTAGCAACCATTTACGAGTTTCATATTTGTTTTGTGTGAAATTACTTAAGGTTGTTTTTCATATCTCTACCTCAGTGGTAACTAATGATGAAGTTAATACACAACTCCATTGTTTCACTAATGTACTGCATTTTGTTGGCTTTTGGTTTTGAAGTATTGTTGGAAATATTAAGGTATACAAAACATCCTAAC
>JAIPMN010026721.1:0-11006 GCA_020650975.1 Apostichopus californicus
CATTTTACTCAGTTCCTGTTTTGTGGATAGAATTTACAACATAAATACCAGCGAGCCAAGTTTTCTTTTTACTTTCGTGTGATTTTTTTTCAATGCAGTTATGAATACTAACTTTAACACGTAAATATGTATATTCAGGCTGTTATCAGGGCGTTGTTCTGTTAGAACTGTTATCCAAAAACACTCCAATTTGTAGGTTCTCGTATCTCGAACATCATTTTATATAATTCATAATTAACGATCTACATTAAAACAAGTATAGCGTTAGCGGAAGATAGAATGATTGTGAAGATTAAAGTTAAAGATCTAAATGTCCACACCTCATCAAAGCGTCCTAACATATAGAGAGGTAGGCCTGCGTTCAAGGCATTGGAATCTAAAGGGAGGTTGGATTTTCACTATTCTAGATATGCCGACACCGTAACGTAATCCGCCATAAATACTACACTTATCAAGTAGTCTTAGATTTAAATAAAAGTTTAACCCTTGTATATATCAAAGCCGTAGGGCACTTATATGTTGTTTGTATGTATATATATGTTGTATATATTTTTGATATTTTCGTCATTAGTTTCCTCATGATACTTGATATTGCTTCAAAATAACTAAACTAGAACTTGGTACAAAATGTGATCGACAAAGTAACTCACTCTATCCTTATTGTTACCCTTAATTTAAGACAGTCGGCAAACTTTGAACTTAGTATCTCGTGTTTCGTTATTAGCCCTGTTGAATTCCAAAGAGTGTGGCTTTTTAATTCAAGCTATATGAACCTATCAAATGATCGATTATACTATCGGAGGTGAAAAAGAAGATTGCGTGATCAACAGCAATCACAACAATTCTGAAATAGATGATTTTAATTCATTCGAAATGTACTAATAGTAACAATAAAGACAGAAATAATTTGCAAAGATAAATGAGTATATTCCATTTATGCAGATCCTCAAGTATCATGATATGAAAGGGAACTAATTATGTACATGAATAAGTTTTACACAAGTGTGTACAGACGTATTGATTTATTTTTGAATCAACAACAATTATCACGATTTCAATTACAATTATCGTTCTACAATATATCATACTCAGCAGACTCCTGAAATTCTGCTCATTTCGTTCAACTTCAAATTTGATTTCACATGTGGTTTTTCATAATAATTATGTCATTATGGAAAATGATCTTTGTTGTTGTAATTTAATTTATTGACATCAACGGGAATATTTATTTTAAGTTCCTCAGTATCTTCAATTTTGGATAACAAAATATAATATTTAAGAACTAATTTGTTGTGCAATACCGTTGCCTTCACCTAGAGAAATTGGAAAATTGTTTCCAATACTTTGTGATCAAGTTCACATAGATTGCTCAAAATGTTCGCTTTTAACTTATTTTATCGCAATCATTCCACAATTAGGTTGGATAAATAAGAACCCATATTAACTCATATTACGAATTGCATTTTTTGTTAATTTTTATTACTATACTTAGACTAGCCAAAACACCTCAGGAAAGCGGAAAAGCTATGTAAATACGCAGTCAGTCTACAAAGAAACATTTTAATAGATTTAGGTTATGTTTTTTAAAGAGCCTTTTTGTCTCTCTTTGTGCTTCTCTGTCCAAACAAATTTGTAGAAAATATAAAAGCGAAGGTTTATGTACGCCTTTGTTGGTCAAAGTTAATTTCCCTTTAGCAAGCATTGTGTGTTTTCAACGATACTTAGCTGCCAAAAGCAGCAAAACAAGATTAGAAAATACAATTAGAGTATTATGAGAAAAAAACAAGAACTCTTAAGTGTGCGAAAGCTGAAGTAAGTTAAATATTACGTACTGGACTGTTTCAGTACAAAGAAGACTTGAAACTGAGGTTTATATTCTTGTCATGATACTGTTTTATTGACATTCTGCCTAATCGTATATTCAGTGCCATATAGTTGCAATAGATACTTCTCGTTCCCCATTTTCGTAACCTTTTCAGTACATTCTGAAGCAGAAAAACCAGGTTAGAAAATAAAAATAGATTATGAAGAGAAATACAGAACAAATTGTCAAAATCTCCAATGTACGGTATGTAGAGTAAAGTAAAATATTATGTATTACGGTGATACTTCGTGCTTCGCATTTTTGTAACATTTTCATTTCTATTCTTTAACAGGTCATCGCCAGCGTCGTGAGTCAATCATCAGGTTAGTTTATTTAAATGTATATGGTTCGACAGATAAAATTGACGTATCATTGATGGATTGATATGTTTTATTACGATAATAACAAATTTCCAAACATGTCGTGGTGGGAATCTTTACTCTTGAACGATGTATTCTTTGTTCTGTAGTAATCTTAATCACAATTGCAACAGCAACTTTTCACCTGTGTACAATATTGCTGCAGTGTTTCAAATCTATGTTTGCCTTCTCTTACCATCTGTACGTCAGCGGTTATTTCTACCCACTTAGTTATTTAAAAAAACCCATGCAGTCAATTATTAAAGCTGAACTGTAAATATTAATTTTAATTGACAGAGAAATATTACAAACAGATTTGTGTTTGTTGATATGTAATATTGAACTAGTCGTCGAGTGACTGTTGTAAGCTACCTTAACCTGAAGCCACTGACTTCCGGTAGATTTAAAATATCCTCATTTACATTTGATTGATGAAAAACACTATGCAGGCCTTCTAAATACCTGTCTACCATACTAACGCACGTGCAGGCAGAAATATGTTTGCACAAACCTTCATGTCAGTGGACAATTATACATATTTAATTCAATTTACTCACAGGTTCTTCATACTTCGTTTTTCAACAACCCGAGTACCCGAGGGATTGCAAAGAAGTATTGAACGCCTGCTCTTCTACCCACAATACATCTGGGGTGTACCTTATTAAACCAGATGGCTACCCTGAACCATTTGAAGCCTACTGTGATAATGATCTTGAAAATGGAGGATGGACGGTAAGATTTATATTGAGAAGTTATTATCATAGTTAACACTTTCCTGTGGCAACCTTCAAGATCACTTATAACTCATAGAATCACATTACCGAAGAAAGCCGGGAGAGATGTTCATTCGAATCTGTGAATACTAATAATCAATTACACTCCATTTCACATTTCAGAAAAGCAATGGCAATTTAAGTAGAAAATCATTAAATTTTTGAAAGTCAGAAGTTAATTTTTACTTCATGTTTGTATTTAAACCAACGACTATTCTCGTCATTCGGTAAATGTTTAGATGTATTTGGAAATCTGCTACAACGAAGACTTCCAGACATGAAATAAAAAAGGAATCCTTATACAAGACAAAAGTTCATTTTGTTTACATATTTCACCTGTACTTTCATTCATAAATATAACAGGTTTTGCAAAGACGATTAATGGAATCTATTAACTTCAATCGAACATGGAAGGACTTCAGAAACGGCTTCGGGTTTCCACGAAGTGACGTTTGGCTTGGAAATGAGAAAGTAGCTTTTCTAACGAACCAAAAACAGTATCAACTACGACTGGAGTTTCAGAATGCTGCGGGACAGTCTTACTACGTAACATATGACAACTTTCGTATTTCAGATGAATGGGGGCAATATGCACTGTCAAGTTTAGGTTCATACCGAGGAACACCAAGTAAGTCAAAATAAAATAAACTACAATGTGACCCGACTCTTTCATTTCAAGGTTACTTGAAGCACATGTTCTCTTTTAATAGCGTTGAATTTGATCATACCTTCAATATATATGGCTTTGATTTGTTCCCTTTGCTCGTTTCTCACACATTTGTATGTTTAAGTCATCTTGGCATAGATAGAAGGTGGTATCTACAATTACCATATTCTGTATATCTATTTCACTAGGTGAGCAAAGTAATATGACCAGAGCATAAACTTAGCTGAATAATATTTATAGGCAAATTTTGTCGTTATTTTGTTGACGCAGACATAATGGTTTGGAAAGGAGAAAACATGAGGAGATAGTAAATATGCCAAGGAAAGAAATAATATATTTTCTAAAGTGACTTCATCAAAACTAAACAGAGATTTACACTATAAAGAGGCCGTAACTATAGTATCAGAAGATTTATTGCCTGACTTGCTATAATTATTTTCGCTTTTGCTCGTTTAATCTTTTGATTTTAAGAGCTCCGTTGGAATAATCGTTTCTTATTCGATTCAAATGTTGCAATGTTTTCTTTCACATGATAGAAATACAACTTTTATATCGCATATTCATTAAAAACGATTTCTTTATACAGATTCAGATATTGAATGGTGTCCGACTAACGAAATATTCACCAACGAAACATGTGAGAGGACGTGTGAGGACCCTGAGACATGCGTCTCTTCAACCTCTCTTGCAAAACCAGAGAGATGTGCTTGTGTCGGTGAATATATGATTCATGAAGGAAATTGCATTCCTCAGAACCAATGCGGATGTTTTGCTGCTGACAAGGGAGGTGTCTTAAGGGTCAGTAATGTGACTACGGTCACTATTGTTCACATTCTTTCTCTAACATGTCTCTAACATTTTATTCTTTCTCTAACTTTGTCTTCTTTCTCTTTCATTCATGTTTATTTTAATAGGTCAAGACCCTTGATGACTTATAACTCTTTGAATTACTCATTTAGAAATGTTGACTATTTTCCCCTAAAGAATTAATAATGATGCTATAGTATCTTCTCCTTCGTTTGTTAAATACATTTTTCTATTGTTATTTGAAAACCAGAACGGCGAGTCTTTCATCAATTCAGACTGTACAAGAAGATCAAACTGTAGTAATAACCAAGTTACTTTAGAAGAGAATTACCAGTGTAGCGATGACGCAACCTGTGAGGAGAGGAATGGCATCCGTAGATGTTACTGTAATGATGGCTACCAAGGGGACGGAGAAGAGTGCACACGTGAGATGATACCAAAAGATTGCAACGATCTTCTTACTGAGGATACCCGTGACGGAGTTTACACCATTTACCCTGATAATTGGCCTAACGGCATTCAGGTTAACTGTGAGATGGAAAGTAACGGAGGAGGATGGACGGTGAGTTGATCAATGCAGGAGCGCATCCTGAATTTTATCATCTTTACATTGTGGAAGTGAAACGACTGAGGTGACAATCTATCTTGGTGGTTGGCCTTCTATAGAATTCAAATTGATTGGTCAGATACAAATTAAGAGAGAAGAGGCACGTTGGAAAACTTCTCCCAGTCGGTAATAATGAAGAAAATATTGATCAGAGTGTACAATGACTTCCCTGGAAACAACATGCGACTCTTCAAGCATCCTAACATGAATATTATAGTGACAAATACTTTTTTATTTTTGAGTATTTTCTAGTTCATGGTCGTATCATTTTCTTGTCTAAATTTCAAAACTAACTGTTTGAGCAAGGGGTGATGGAGGGAGTAGATGGGAGGGGGTGTCAGGGGCCATTTTTTTAAAATCAAATTCTTCATTAGGTGTACCTCAAAATGTCACAGAGTGATTAGTTCATATTTTCTTTTTTAGGTTTTTGAACGACGTTCCAGCGCAGCAGTTCCATTTTATCGTGGTTGGTCTGAGTATGAAAATGGTTTCGGTAATCCTAGTGAAGACCATTGGCTTGGAAATAAATACATTCACGACATAACAAACCAGAAGACATACGAGCTACGTATCGATTTAAGAAATTCAGGATCTACACCATACTACGCCCTCTATTCTTCCTTCAGTATCAGCGACAACTCGGACAAGTATCGTCTGTCTATTGGATCATACAGTGGAGATGCTGGTTGGTATTACGATTTATTTCTCTATATTTCAGTCCTTTAACACTTGTATTACAAAAAATGGTCCAACAAAACGTATGGATAGTGTAAGTGTCTATGTGATTGATTGGAATCAAACGGTATTTAACGTAGCTTTTATAATTGAGACAAATAACCTTTCTCAGCTTACCTTTATCATTCTTTGTGATTCATAAACCTTAAACATGCGACCACGGGACGTCAACTAACGTATGGCACTGTACAGGAATATGTCAACGTGGTGAACGGATGCCAGTGATACTTTGGGTTGTACTGTTCGACTTAAAACAGAAAGCGTCAGCCATTGGTTGTTGGGTATGGAAGGCCACACTAGCATTTATAAAAACTTCCGATATGCGTCTGATGTTATTCTATACATTAGTCAGGTAGTTACACCCGTTTAAGGGCAGGGTATCTGTCTGCTCATCAGAGGGATTAAAACCTTTACGGAAAGATATGCCTTGCCTCTTTTAAGAAACGTTTTGCACTGTCAGATAAATACAACAATTATAGAAAGCTTTAAATAATTACTCTTGCAACCTTGAACAGGCCCAAATGGTATCAAGAGATTTTTAAACATTCGTCACAGGCAGAAACGCTATCTGGATTGTTCATTTCTTCAATGTAACATTGAATAATACACATTACCGGTTACTACAGCAATTTTTAGAACATATTTCATAAATGATAATTCGGAATATAGTTTTACCACAAGGATCTAGAAGTATACCTGAAATAAGTGAAATAATCAAGCAAGTTGCTATTTTGATATAATAGCCCAAGAGAAAAAAATGTCCCAATCGTTGGTAAAAATGCACGCCCCACTTCAACATCCAACTCATTAATTATGTGTTCCTGCATCATATAAGTCAACCCTATAGAAAATGTTACACACAGTCCACAAATACCCTCCGATTATGAATAAATTAATTGACAAAGAAGTTCAAGATTCACTTCCTTCGTGAAACTTAAAACAGAAGAGGAGCATCATTGTCATTATAACATAACTGCATTGTTTCTTGGACTGTAATAACCTACGATGAATTAGTACCTAGTAGATAACCCATGAAAAAGATAAACAAATCCACTTGTGGATAACAATAAATAGAGTGGATAATAAAGCTATGGATGATGCTACATAAATAATAAAAATATGACGTAGAAGTCAATGGAATTCACCCACATAGAAATATAGAATTTGAACTATTGTGTAAGCTGACAAAAAAACTTAAAAGATCATGTCATTGAATGGTCTATATTAGATTTGGGAAATTTGTACAAGAATGCTCTAAATTGAATCAGTGTGTTTTAGTTTGTTTCAATAAATTAAAAACAAATATTAAATTATGTTGATGTTTGATTTGTTCTTTGTAGGTAAAGATGCGATGTCCTTTAGCAACAATAAGCAATTCAGTACAAAAGACCAGGACTACGATGGATGGAGCAGCTACGACTGTGCGGAGGGACACAGAGGAGCCTGGTGGTTTGCTGAGCAATATCGTTGTAGAGATTATTATTCCTCTTCTTATTGTCGATCTTACTGCACCACTCATTCTTATTATTGCGAGTATTTTCCCATCGCCAGTGACGACTGTGTTGTTTGTGCAGATGCCCACCTTAATGCAGAATACGACGGCTCTACTCGGGGAACGAACATATTCTGGGAAGATATTAGTGGAGACGACTGCGGCCTTCGATTCACGGAGATGAAAATACGTCCGGTGTAGATGTGGAAAAACCAGCATAATCACAAAGAAACGAATCTACGAAATATTAAAATAATAAAAAATACCAAATTATTTGGCATGAAAGAGACTCAATATGCAGTTATTGTTATTATCGATGAAATATTCCTGTTCATATTTTTTACAATTCTTATTTGAGTAGATCGTAAATAGATTGAAATAAATATTAACATCGAGATTTATATTTTGTAGCAAACATGAACAAACATGAGGAGCAACATTATAATGATAGGGAAAGCGTCAGTTGTACGTGTTTTATTTACGCTGGCGTCTATCAGTGGAAAAAAATCTTTTGAATGGTTTTCTTAAAACTGGCAGTAAAGATCGTAGGAGCGATCCGCTTCCTGAACATGCTACCGATATCGACTTGTCGACCCAAGTCCTCCCACAGTACAATGGTAAAACCGGAAAATATAAAACTATATAGTAATTGGGTTATTGTAATACGGAGTAGCTGTTGTAAAACAATTACATTCACATTTGGTCCCAATTGAATTTAGTTTGAGCTATGACATAACTGTATGACGTAACAACATATCTCATTGAGTATGTGTGTATGACGAAACAACATATTTAATGTAGTATTTGTGTATGACGCAACAACATATCTAATGTAGTATGTGTGTATGACGTAACAACATATCTCATGTATTGTAACGCTAACTCGGTCTAAGATTCCAGGGGCGCACAGATATTCCCTACTGAGGACTGGTAGTGGTATGGAAACAAATGCGGCTTGGATGGTTGTGTGTTAGTAACGACGAGCCTTGAACCTCGCTATTACATGCAGAGAATATAACACATAGACAAACGAGTAAAGAACGAGCGCTGGGTAGATTTCGTAATCTAGTACTACTATCAGCCACGGTACAGACAAAACATCGGTATCAAGCCCTCAATAATGAATAGAAAAGCATGCTCTTAAACGAAAAGGATTACAAACGAGGACCCAATACCGAAATAAAGTCCTATAACGATACGTACAAACTTGTCTAAAAGACAAATACAAAATATTTACAATTACGACCACAATGATCGGAGCCAGGGCTGCTACCGTACGGCGGGTCATCAGTCTCAAATCGTGGGGAATCGACATATACCGATTTAAATCGACATATACCAATTTCCTTCGACTTATACCAGTTTCAATCAGCTTAAATTGACTTCTACCGATTTAAATCGAAATATACCAGTTTAATTCGACATATTATCGATTTAAATCGACATATACCAATTTAAATCTACATATACCGATTTAAATCGACATATACCAGTTTAAATCGTTAAATCGTTAAACCGTTAAATGTATCGTCACATGTCAGTCATCATCGAAATCGGGATTTGGAATATGTTAATGATCTAAATCCATGATATGTCGATTTAAATAGGTATATGTCAATTTGAGTTGCTAGAAACTGGTATAAGTCCAATGAAATTTACTTCTACCGATTTAATTTGACATACCATCGACTTAAACTGGTATATTTTGATTTAAATTGACATAAACCGATTTATTTTACATATCATCGATTTAAATTGGTATTCTTCGATTTAAATCGGTTTGTTTCGGTTTAAATTGGTATAAGTCGAATTAAATTGGTATATGTCGATTTAAAATGACATATAGGCCTCCCGATTTAATTTGACATATCATCGACTTAAACTGGTATATTTTGATTTATATTGACATATACCGATTTATTTTACATATCATCGATTTAAATTGGTATTCTTCGATTTAAATCGGTTTGTGTCGATTTAAACTGGTATAAGTCGAATTAAATTGGTATATGTCAATTAAAAATGACATATACCGATTTAATTTGACAAATCATCGATTTAAACTGGTATATGTCGATTTAAATTGACATCTACCGATTTATTTACATATCATCGATTTAAATTGGTATATGTCGATTGAAATTGATGATATGTCGAATTAAACTGGTAAATGTCGATTTAAATCGGTAGAAGTCAATTTAAGCTGCTGGAAACTGGTATAAGTCGAATGAAATTGGTATATGTCGATTTAAATCGGTATATGTCGATTCCCCACGATTTGAGACTGATGGCCCCCATACTACCGAACCGAATGATTCAGAACGGGAGCAAAAACTGATTCAAAAGTCTCGAGATCTGATTTAGCTGAGCTGGTGAGCAGACGTCACGTGACCTGTAATATTTTTAAACAACTGGGACATTAAGCTTAGAGAAAAAGAGGGCGACATATATGATGAACAACGGCATCACAATATCATGGGTATATGATGTCATTTTAAGTTCGGCATCAAAATATCATGGCTGGAAGAGTATAAATAAACATTAAAAGACTGAGTGACCTGAGTAACGAGAATCAATGGTCTGTATTTTGACACAAAGGTCAGTCTACAACTTTATCAAACTGAACAAGTAAAATAACGTACAAAATCAACGAACAGTCCCGCTGTACGATTCGAACTACACAACAATCATTGAGGTAAGCGAGAATACCAGCAAATGTGCTGTGGCGTTACAAAACTGCACCGTGTTAATCACGTGGCTATACCATCTTTACGTCTAGGATACGTAACTGACACTGCTCCAAGTGGTCAAGAGATAAATAAACTTCACGAACATTGATTGCAAATCTTGCCGTCTTCTTGATCTCTGAGATAGAATGCTTAGATTGTGAAACATAATGCAATCATATGGCAGACCTTAATCTCCCCTAATCCTTGTGCAGTCACAGAGTCAGGACACACTGTTTAGCCTATGGTGGTGATACGTACTCAGAACCGATCCTTGTACAGACACTGAGTCAGGACACACTGTTTGGCCTATGGTGGTCATACGTTCTCAGAGCCGATCCTTGTGCAGTCACAGAGTCAGGACACACTGTTTAGCCTATGGTGGTTATACGTACTCAGAACCGAAACTTGTGTAGTCACAGAGTCAGGACACACTGTTTGGCATATGGTGGTCATACGTACTCAGAGCCGATCCTTGTTTAGTCACAGAGCCAGGACTCACTGTTTAGCCTATGGTGGTGATACGTACTCAGAACCGATCCTTGTGTAGTCACAGAGTCAGGACACACTGTTTATCCTATGGTGGTTATACGTACTCAGAGCCGATCATTGTGCAGTCACAGAGTCAGGACACACTGTTAAGCCTATGGTGGTTATACGTACTCAGAACCGAAACTTGTGTAGTCACAGAGTCAGGACACACTGTTTGGCATATGGTAGTCATACGTACTCAGAGCCGATCCTTGTTTAGTCACAGAGCCAGGACTCACTGTTTAGCCTATGGTGGTTATACGTACTCAGAGCCGTAGCACATAGTACTTTCCACAGACACAATGGATACTTGTCCTTGTAACTGTTATACTATGTTAAAAGTTACACTTCGATAACCAACGACGCCGGCGATCAATAATCTCTCTAATAGAGGTATTATGCAGCTTAATATCCATGAGCTGGAAATGTCCAATATGAAACATAT